>JAOXJP010272039.1:0-20098 GCA_025762735.1 Platanus orientalis | reverse complement strand
TTTTTAATTTTTAGAAAACTTGGCTAGCAAGTTTAGGATTTTAGGAAGTTTTGAGGAGAATATTTTAGGAGTTTATTTGAGATCTTGTGGGGTCCAAAAACTTGGTCAACAAGCCAAATATTGTGCCAACCAAGATTTTTTTTCTTCTTTAGAAGTCTTTTTTATTTAACAAGTTTATTTTGTTAGAAGATCTAGAATCTAGGATTTTATTTTATTTTATTCTCCATGTAATGCTTATTTAAATACCACATTAGATCAATGAAAAACAGTTGAAGATGATTATTTGAAAAGAAGACACGTGTGTTGAAATAGTATAGTATCCCAAGTTTTCTCTCAACCCCTCACATGAGGTGAGTATTCTACCATCTTTCTCTCTCTTATCTTCTCTCTTATTCCCTCTTCTTTATCCTTTTTCTATGCTTAATTTATCTTCTCAAGACATATCCTACATCCCTAATTAAAAAGGTGGCTAAACATGTACCAGTCTGGAATCTGGATCAATGACCATGTGCAACAAGAACCAAGTAAGACAGCACATATTGGTAGTTGGAAACTAGACTTAGGGAATCTCAACTTAGTATGTCATATAAGAATGATCAATTAATACCTTACCCAGCAATAAGAAATAAATGTTAGATACAAAACATTATGAGTAGGTTGCAGTAACTCTCCATTAGAGGGGAAATGTATGGTCCAGTGGACACAATTTGTTTAGGTAGATATTTACATACCCAGGTTCTTAATTGACACATTAGACAAAGTAACTAAGAAATCCAATTCAGAAAACAAAAGTGATTCAGACATTACCAGGTGTTCCGACCCCAATTGTGTCACCAAGGGAGATTTCGGAGCAACCCATCTCATAAAGCTCCTTTGCCACATATGCCACTTTTGATGGGGGAACCGTTCCTTCCACCGGACACCCGACAACACATGATATGTACCTACAACCATAAAAAATCAATTATTTAAAATCAACCCCATGGGAACAATGCAGCATGCAACTTCTTTTCAATGATGATTTCCAACAGTAATTGTCATTAATATATAATGGTCTTAGCCATGGTTAAAAAATAAAAATACTTTCAACTGTTCTGGGCAAAGGCATACCCACGGACAGGAATTGAGAGCTTTGTGGCAGCATAGACAACAGCACGGTAACGATCAAGACTATCTTCAATGCTGCAATTAATGTTTGACTTTGAGAAGGACTCAGAAGCTGACGCAAAGACAGCCACTTCCTTAGCTCCAGCTGCAATAGCTGCTTCAAAACCCTAGCATAGGAAATGTAAAATCAACACTTTGATTCCCTTCACACAATCCAGCATAGTCATAATTTAAATATGGATTCTAGATTAGACTGCTTACTTTAAGGTTAGGTGTTAATACGGGGAATCTAACATCCTCCACATCTCGAATTGCTTCCATTACGTCCTTCGCATCTGCTAGCTATACAATAACGAGACAATTCAGAGTGGGTTTCTTTATTGTACTGTTTATGGTCGCTCTTTCTTGGCTTACTTGAGAGTATTTATGTAATTAAGCTAATTTTAATGCAAATCAAAATTTGAGTACACAAATCACTACGATCAAACTGGATGAAAATAACTTTCCTACACGGGTCATTAAAAAAAAATTGAAGTAATACTATCAAGTGCAATATTCCCGAATTTGCATCTGATGATCCAAACTTTAATTATTGAAGGCAAGAATATTTTGATAATCATGGGCTATAGACTTAAATTCCTGCAGGCTTACACTGTTTATTTTACATTTGTTGATTACAAAGATGCACTCTTCCAAGATAACATGCTAATTGGAAATATGAAAATACCAGGAGATAACCCAACCCAACTTTGCAAAGGGAGATAAACCTTTCAGAGAGTCATGTGGTATAATGAGAGAGACCCAGACTTAGGTGTCTAGATTGAATATCTAGTTCCTTTGGGCACCAAGATCAAACAATGTAGTAGCAGATTCACAAGATAGAAGTGTCGCAAGGGAGGTATATATGTAAGAAAGACATTGCCTATGGAATCCCATATTCGATTGTATCAAATCTGGATGTTACAATCTTCACCCTTTCTCTAGTACATATTTTACATTATCAATAAAGCAATTGTTATTCACGAAAAAAAAAAATGTGGACAAACTCAAGGCACTAGCCCTCTTGTGTACACATCAAGAGACCCATCAAATTAACTTAAGGACATGATAATTGAGTTACTTGTGAGTATGAGTACATCGTAGGGTTGCAACTAGGGTCAGGGTCAGGCTGAACCCAAACCTGACCTACGCAAACCAAACTTTAGCTTGGCCGGGCTTTTGTTGAAAAAAAACCCGACTTTAGTAAGCTTGGGTTTGGGTTGAGGCCTTGGGAAACCCATTCCTGCCTGAGCCCAACCTATACAAATACATCATACATACTTGTCGGTATTCACTATGTAAACATGTTTATATTATGCAACGATTTTATAACCTCAGACTACTTAAGGTTCTATGCTATTATGATGTAGGATGGCCTAGTGCCTCTACAATGCTGTGGGTTATGGACCCAAGTGTAGAATCCAAAATAGGTGTCAAAAGGGGTCTAATGTAAGTAATAGGCAAATCAGTCTCAAAAGAACATAAAAAATTCAGATTCTGAACAGATTTAGAAGGTTCAAGAAACTGAAATTGGAGTTAAATAAAAAAGTAACCAAACTCTACAAGTTGATAGAACTATGAATAAAATTATATAGGCAACCCAAAACTCAGGTCTGTCCCTAGAAATTCCAATAGCCCAGAATTAGAAACCCAACCAAAAGAGTATGACACTGAGTTAGCAGCAGATATAAGACTTCTCAAGTGGACTAAACGACTCTGCCGTATTAAATACGAGGTAATCAATCTAGTAGAAGCATAAACAATGAACTAACAAAGCCCCAGCAGAATGAAACAACTCTAGATGATAGAAGACACGGATTAGGGATAATCACAGGACTCAGACTTGTAGATATACTCCACGGCAGATTGAAAACTGCAGAGAAATCACAACTGAGGAGAATACCAAAGCCACAGAGCTAGGGATACTTATCTCTTAACAGCAAGACTTGAATATGATTAGGAATAATGTGGGTTGATATATGGGAAAATTGAGTAGAGAACCAGCCGCAATCAGTCACCACACCAATCACAGGAAGTAGACAAATTCTAAGAAGTCCAGTTGCAGCTGATGGGATCTCTTCAAATATTAACAGCAATCAAAAGCCTTGAGGGATACAACAGTCTATCAACTCAGTTAAGAAGAACCACAGCTTCAGAATACAAGTATGGAAGAAATAATAGAAGAAGAAAGAGATGAGTGTTTGCATAAGTTCCAAACTACTGTGGACCCAACCACAGTCCAACCATGGATAGAGTATGAAGTCCAACTTCAGATAGCCTAGCAAAGCCCAGCTATGGCTAAACTCAGAATATATATATATATATATATATATATACTCCTGCAAATTGTTGGGGTATGCCTCTTTAAACTGAAAGGATGTTCGGTCCAGGATATAACGTTCGCCCCCCTGTGAGGGGGTGAAGGTACATCCAGTCTCCTCTTTAAAGAGAGTACATCAGTTTGTTTAGAAACCCCGCCTTTAGTACTTTATAATTCCTTCACAATTCTTTTGCCTAATAACCCAAGACTCAATGGCTTGATACTTTCCTAAAACAGAAACTAGTACTCTGAAGAAATAAACACTAAATCTTCCTCTTTTAGAAACTATAAAGACTCAATACTAAAGGGCCAAAGCCTTGGCTGTCGACCAGCCTAAGGAGTCCATTTATTGACTCAAACAAATATCCTAAACCCTACCACTCCACAACTATAGGTGGGATCCATAGTTAGCCCACTTTATTAAATCCTCTTATTACGAAACTACCCCTTGGCAGACTATTCCCTCAAATACCCTCATAAAAAAAGTGTCACCCTCTAGAAATTTCAAATCAAACCTTTACCTTTCTTTCATATGAAGGCCAGTGACTGCTGCCTTGTGATTCCACATCATTCTCCCCAGGTGGGAAAAAATTCATCCACATATTAGAAGAGGAACTAGGAGGTATTCTGGTACATCTTCTTTTGGAGGTTCCTTCAACCTGGCAGGGACAATCAACTTGCCTTCATGGCATCTTGTGGAGGGCTGTGAGAATAAAATGAAGTAGGAGGCCACACAAAAACGGTTTTGGAAGCTGGGTCATTGATAATGCGATTAGCATACTGCCATGGTCTTCCAAATAAGAGGTCACACATGTCAAAATGGCTTTCATAACATGCTACAGTATCATGATAGTTCCCAATTCAAAAAGTAACATCCACAATTTGGTCCAAGCACTCTTTACAACCAGAAGCAAAAGCGAATACAATGATAGGTCTGTCAATGCTAATCTCCCTAAACTGAAGTAAATCCATCATCTTTTGTGTGATGAAATTGACATTGGATCCATTATGTACCACGATATGGGCATCAACGCATTTTCCCTAATTATCGAAAAAGCCCTTACATCAAAAGATGCCCATCTCTGTCACTAATAGATTCTTAAACTTCGGTCTTATCTCCAGTTTAGAAGTGGTCTTAGTGATATCATAAATATGATGAAATTCTTCATCATCCTACATCCATTAATATCAAAACTCCATGATTCTGAGTGAGGAGCACTCAGTCTAGCATCCAGCTTCATAAGAAACTCCTTTATTCGGTCCACCTGATTTTGTAGGCTGCCATACTATCCTTTAAGGTCAGATACTTGGTTACTCAACTTTACATTAATCACCATGCTTATGGAGGATAGTATAGGGTTGTATATAGGAACGATTCATTGTAATACCAAAGAATTCTATAAGATGATGCTCAAAACTCGTTTGGAAGAGCTAGACGAATAAAGGCATACAGTTCATCAATGGTTTGAGGGATGATATCCGCTATAACTTAACCTACTTTCAAAGTAAGGCCTTTTCGGTAAGTAGGGAAAATGCATTGATACTCATATTGTGGTAGATAATGGATCCAACGCCAACCACATATCACAAAAAAAAAAAAAAAAAAAAATGATGATAGATCTACTTCAATTTAGGGAAGACTTACATTGACAGACTTATCATCATGTCCACTTATGGTTCTAGTTGTAAAGATTTTTTAGACTAACTTCTTAATGTTACTCTTCAAATTAGGAACTGCAATTATACCCATTGTAACTTATATAAAGCTTCTACACTATCATCTGATCACCACCTACATGTTCCGCAAACGATTTCAACCTACAAGAACTATCATCTAATCGCCACCTACATGTTACGCAAACGATTTCAACCTACAAGAAGAGCTATAAACTCCATATCCCCAACTTTTTTTTTTACCCAAAAGAAAAAGGATGTGTCCATCCCTACTCTATTTATATCGTTGTCGCCACAAATTTCATGCATTGAATCTCACAAAAAGTGATGAAAAATTATATTGATTTTGTTATGCATTGATTTATTAGTTTACAACTCTTTATGTTTCATGCTCTTTTATGTGACTAGAGACTTCTAATTTAATACTCAACGTTGGTTGTGACTAGGGCTTAACAGCATGGTTTAAAATATTGAAATTGTGTATCGTATCACGGCATATCACGGCTTGGGATACTGATACGTATTGCATATTGTGGCATATCACGGGAAACGGTTGGAAAAACCGAGAGACGGTGAGAAATGAGGGAAACGCTAATCTAATGAAGAAATTTTTTTATGAAACTTCAGAATTTGATAGAATAAACACTAATATACACTTAAGAATCATTATATATAGAAAATAACCATCCATGATAGTTGGGAGAACCGTCACTCTCGTGACATATGTTGTCACTTATGGAATTTATGAAAACATTATGTAAACCTTATAATTTTTTAATAAAACTTTAGAAAATGTTATAATAAGCATCATTAAACACTTATAAACCATTACACTTCATTACACACTTGAGTATCAATAGTTGCAAATCGGTACCCTCATAACACATGTTGTTGCACATGTCTAGAATTTTAAGTGTTAGAAGTTGATAAATAACACTATACATTACACAATAAAGCTACAAATTCACAAACATAAAACATAATCAATGATATAAATGTATAACTCAAATAATAATGACATTATCATTCATTGATAATGCAAAGTATTACAAATGTACAACTATAACAGTGAAACTGGAGAAATATAATACAACAAGATTAGAAAATAGTAATAGCAGATCATAATAGAACATAGAGAAACATACACAATATATTTCAATATGTTTTACATGTTTGATGTAATTTTCTAAAAAAAATTATTTTTTTATAAAAAATACAAGAAAATTAAAAAATACAGAAAATATAGTAGAATTAAAAATATATATAGAAAACAATATGCTTTAATGTGTTCTAATATGCTTCCTGTAATTCTTCAATTTTTTTGGCATTTTTTAGTATTATTTATTTATTTAAATATAAAAAATATTTTATTGTCAGAAATATACCAAATTGACATATTATGTGCATAATGGGATGTACTGTCTAATATAAAATAAACAGATCAAACAATACCCATTTGTTATGATTATTTGATTTTTTTTAAAATAAATGAATAAACAATTTTGATTTTCGAAAATTATTTTTAAATCCATGAATGTATATCTATCACATATGCATGACATAGAAAAAATCTAAAAGGATTGGAGCAAAAATGGGGAATTTACTGAAGTTGTTGATGAAATTTTAGGTTTCTAATCCGATTTGTTGATAAGGCCAAAAAAACAGTTTTAGATCAAAATGGACTCAAGTGGAGTCCTAGATCTAACTTCAATCCTAGATTTAGTTTTGGGAAGCTAGATCTACAAAAAAATTGTAAAAGAAAATGGGGTTTTGTGATTTTTCGAAAGCTGTGATACAAGTATGGGAGACACAATAATGTAGGCGTATCACGTCTCACGGCTCTTTTTAATGCAAAATGTCTTGAAACCTCACACATATTGTGAACACATGCTATACTTGCAGCACATGCCGCGATATGCTTGAGGTTTTGTGAAAAATACAACCAAAGGGGGGGTATCATAACCCCCACCCGCCATACCAATATGTATCACGCGATACTTTAAACCATGCTTAATGGCTAACAATGTATTTCTTTAACTTCAGAGAAGATAAAAATCCTTTAAATCCAAGTTTTGCATTCAATTGGATTTAAATGATGGACCTCTGAGCATTGTAATCTAGACTTTTTTGGAGCTTGATCCAATGAATGAGAGAGAAAGAAATTTGGTTCTTCTTGATTTATCGGGAAGAGTATTCAGGACTTGTTCTCCTTTGAGAATGTTGCGTCTATCAAAAAATATGTGAAAGTTCCACCAAACATTATAAGACTAGGAGGTTTCCTTCCTCCTTCCAAACTGATCCCTTCCTTTGTTTGGTGGAGGATTACCTTTCAATATCTTTTGCGATTATCTCCTTTTATAGAAAATTAGGACTTTTTTGCTAGCATAAGGTGAATTTAGGATTTTATAGGGTGTAGACCCCGACTTGCAATTCTCACAAATTTTGGTGTCTACAATAATAAAGTGCAATACAACACCTGTCACTTGCACTTTCACATACTCAAAACCCTTTACCATTTCATTAGATCCCATTAATACTACCACCTTTTTATTTATTTTATTTTAATTTTTAGTTTCTAAGGACATGTTTTCTGAAACTCCATAATTCATATATTTGACCTTCATACTCGCTATCAAGCAGTGTTACATGGACCATTTGCTGATTCATCCTTCAGAGTTTCTAGTCGCGCCAAAAAGAAATGTTGCTTTTGGACTGCTATGAGCAATGTTTTGGAATATTGTAATTAAGTGGATATTAAACAGGGTTCATAGGCTTTTGTTAGAGATAGTAATGTAACCAGATTTGTTGGTGGCTTTTTTTTTTTACTTCCTTGTCTCGTATTGTGATTTGGAAATGCCTTATCCCCTTCACAATGAAATTTTCTCTTATCCAAAAAATTAAAATATAAACATGTTTGACAGTCAAGTCAAAGTGCATTGACCATTTTACCCAAGCATTGACTCCTCAAATCGGAATGTGCTTAATTTGAACATGCGTCCAAATATTAGTAACATGTCATAGGCCCAATTAAAGAATATCTAAAGGTAAAATTATTAAAAATTCTTTCTGAGTTTGTTATGAATGGAGAAGTTTACCAACCATGATGATGCGGTGGTACTAACATGGCTTGAGAAGTTCTAACTATTGTGGAAGCCCAAGACTAAGAGCAATGAGCTAAAGAGGAAGATCTAAGTGTTGTCTACAAGTTTTTTTTAGTAATTTTCTGTTTTAAAGGGTAATTTGGTAATTTTTTAACTTAATAAGGCCATTAGAGCAAAATTAGAAAGTTGATAAGGAGTTGGAATTAGTTTAGAAAAAGTTTAGGATAATTTTTAGATTTTTCAGAATTTTTTAAGATTTGTTTTGCGTTTTTCTAGGTTAACCGTACAAGGGAGGGGTATTTTGGTCCAATGAGGTCTAATTTCTTCTTTCTTTTTTAATTTTAAATAGGTTCTAAAGCCTCATTGTACAATCAATTTTGATGAAATAGAAAAATATTTGGGTTTTGAGCAGCTCATGGAGCACCTCTCTATCTCCCTTATCCCTCATAGTTTTAAGTTTCTAGGTGAGTTTATCTTATTTTTCTCTTATTTCCCTCTCTTCTTCTTCTGCTTTATCTTCTTTAATCTTCACTTTCTCTTGAGTTCTTTATTTAATTTATACTTTATTTTATTTTAATTTTATTATTTTATTTGTCTTCTTTATTTCATCTTTCTTTTGGTTTTTTTGATTTCTATATGACATTTGTAGTTTATCCCTAATTGTTGTGGGGTTTCTTTTTTTAAAAGGGTATCCTACATCAAATTTGGTATCAGAGCTTAAGGTTTACCAATTAATTTATATTAGTTGGGATATTTTTCTATATGACCTAATATTTTCTTTTTATTTTAGGGTTCTTTCAAATGCCTAAACTAATTTGGGGCTTAATTTTAGGCCTACCCTAAATTTTTTGGGGTTTCTTTAAAGGGCCTTAAATTCATCTTATTTATTACTATTCAATTCTTTTTTGTCCTGAAATAATTTGGTTTAATCAGGGTTTATTTCCATTAATTTTAAGGCTACCCTAATATTTTTTTGGGGTTTCTAAAATGATTTTCCTTGACCTTAAAATTTTTAAGGCATATCCTGAATTGAATAAAACCCAATATCTTACATCATTGAGCTTTTCTTTGTGTCACTAACTATTTTTAGGCATATACCCTATAAGACAAGATGCCAAAAAAACTCATTTAGAAAGCTGTAAGGTTACTTCACACTTTTTTTTCCGATCTTCTAAAAAGGTTACATAAGCCTGAATCATGGTCTATATTGTGAATATACTACCCACCATGGCGGATGAGCATGCAAAGGACATCCTAGAGCTGAAAAATACAACTAGGGACATCCAGAATGATATGAAGGGTATGCAAGTACAAATGGCGGAAATGCAAAAGACTTTCAACATGATTGTGGCTAGATTGCCTCCATTGGAATCTTCTAGTGCAACTCATCAACCACCTCTTCAGGATAGGGAAGATTCTCAGGAAAATCTTCCTCTACAGCAGTCACATAGTGCTCCCTCCTCTACAGTAGTCACACAATGCTCAAGGTGCAGGATCATCACAGCAATTCCAGCATGAAGTGATCTCTCATGGGAAGAATCATGAGGGGTGATTTGAGCAGCCTAAGTGTGAGTATTATGAGAGGATTAAGCAGCTATATGGTGTTTCCCAACATTATCTAGATCGCCATTTTAAGCTTCATGTGCCAGATTTTTATGGTGGACAAGATTCAGGTATATTCCTTGATTGAATCCTCAGCATTGAGTTTTTCTTTTCTTGACATGATATTCCAGAAAGGAGGCGTTTTCAATTTGCAGAGGCCAAGCTTAAGGATACAGCTCGCTTATGGTGGGAGAATTATAAGGAAGAGCATAGAAAACTTGGTGTCTTGAGATATTGAAAAGACTTGACAGCAGCCATAAAGAGAAGATATGAGCCTCCAAGTAATAGACAGAGGGCGCATTTAGAGCTTACACATCTACAGTGGGGTACTGTGTCAGTTGAGGCCTATACCGTACAATTTTATCGTCTAATGGTTCATGCCAAGGAAAAATGGGATGATGATATAGTGATAGCAATGTATCGGTGTGATTTGTGTCCACAGATTGCTGATGATGCTGTCCAAGTTGCTTATCAGGTAGAGGAAGGCAAAAGGGAAGTTCAACATAAGATGACTTTTTCTAACAGCTCTCCTAGATTGATGAGCCAAGCTTATGGTAGTTTTATGAGCAAATCAACATCTAGACCGCAACCTAATGAGGTTTGTTAAGTCACATGTATTATAGTTGTCAATCCCATGGTCAAAACTCCCATGTAATATGTATATGTCTTGTAAGTATCTATGTCATGTCAAGAAGAAGACCACAAGTAAAGATGCCAAAGTGGACTAAAGAGTTGAAGCCCAAGCTTGATGCTTGATGCAAAAATCCCGGAGATTCAAAGGTATAAATTATGCATGTATCATGAGAGGTTTGTGAGTATGAGTGGACCAAAATATACAACATATCATGCATAAAACCATCTCAAAAAATCCCAAGGTACAAGTCCTAGAGAATGACCATTGAAGGGACACACAAAGTGTAGAATCATGCTATCAAATCGATTGCTAGATTTGTAATCGGTTTCAGCCCAAATTGATTACAAATATAGTAATCGATTACAGGCTAAATCGATTACAAAAGTGGTAATCGGTTATGGGTCTGATTGAGACAAAAAAATGAGGTCCCAAACACTAAACCCTATGTTTGTAATTGATTACAACATGGATTGCAAAAACCCAGATTTTTATAACCCATGTTTAAAATCGATTTTGATGTAATCAATTATATGATTTGTAATCAGTTACACTTGTAATTGATTACAAATCTAGTAATCGGTTACAAGTGCAAAAACTGAAAAAAATAAAAATAAATAAATAACTTCATTTCAAAATTGTGGTTTAGATAACTTGTCTGTTTTAAAAGATTCCAATCCGACATTGGAAAGGGGTCCACGACCCCTATAATAGGGAAACTTTTCCTTTAGGGCAATCACTTCAAACATCTTAGAGAGTGTTGAAACCCTTGCCAAAAGTGAGCTTCCTCCTTGAGAAAACTTTCTCTCACTATTTTGTGCTAAAAAAGAACTTCTCCCCAGTTGAATACTACTCTCTATCTACTCTACTAAGCTTCCATATATAAAGAAGAGACCTTTGCGGGTTGTCTTAAGTGGAAATCGTTACTTGGCCAAGTTTAAGGATCTCAAGAGCTAAAGCTTGAAGTAGTGTAAGTGTATTAAAACATACTAGCTCTACAAAGAGCACTCCCACTTTGAGCAAACAGCAACATCAATCAAATTGTGGTAATATTTGCTTTCATTTGCATTTTATATTCATTCTCATACTGTTTTGCTTCTGTTGAAGACACCGAAAGTTCACAACATTCACCGAAGGCACTGAGTATATTGTGTAACTTGTTTTGTGCAAATAGTTTGAAGACACCGAAAGTTCACAACATTCACCGAAGGCACCGAGTATATTGTGTAACTTGTTTTGTGCAAATAGTTGGGTTTTATATGTTTATACCTAGGTTGTATTAGGCAATTAAAATGAAATAAACCTAAGTTTGGAAGTGAACTTTAGAAGAGTGGACATAGGCCATCATGCCGAACCACTATAAATCTCTTGTTGTGGATTGAGTGTGTGATTGTTTGGTTCTTTAGTTTTATGCATATTACTACTCATGCATATTACTTGTTTGATATAATATTTGAGTAAGCACTTTGTAGCACACACACTCGAGATAAGTTTAAGAAGATTAAAATCAAATTTAAAATCAGTTCCAACAAATTAAAAAGGGGTGAGATAATTTTCAATATCCTATTCACCCCCTCTCTAGGATAACTTAATAAGAATTTCAATTGGTATCACAGCCTAGGTTAGTCGTTTAGGACTTAACAACCCGAGTTAGATTATAGCAAAAATCCAAAAATCCTAGAGATACACTAAATAGCTAGAGAGGATGGTAGCATGTCTATTAGTACACCTCCATTTTTCAATGAAAGTGGTTATGGCTATTAGAAATCTCGAATGAAGATTTTCCTAAATGCCTATGACCACAAGGTTTGGGATGCCATACTTAATGGTTATACCATGCCTGATAAACCTAGAAGTGAATGGACTATTACTAAAGCAGAGGTCCACAAGTACAATTGTAGAGCCCTTAATACCATAGCTAGTAGGTTAGCCCCCGATGAGTTTAGAAGAATAGCTCATCTCGAAACGGCCAAGGAAACATGGGTGCTTCTCTCAGTTACCCATGAGAGTGCAAGTGTCGTAAAGATGTCGAAGCTTCAAATGTACACATAACTTGAAACTCTTATAATGGAGGAAGATGAAGTCTCACAATTCAATGCCAAGTTATCTAACTTGGTTAAACTGATGAGAAGTTTGGGAGAAGTCATTCCGGAATCAAAAGTGGTTCGAAAAGTCTTATAGTCACTTCCTAAAAGGTTTAGACTTAAAGTGACCGTTATCGAGGAAAGCAAGAACCAAGAGACTATAAAACTAGAAGAGTTGATTGGGTCTTTACAAATGTTTGAGACCGTAATTAAGGTCACTACCAAGAAGAATGACATAGCCATTAAGGTAGAAGAACCATCTAGATCCACTGAAGATTCGGATAATGACTTAGCCTTGGTGGCTAAGAAATTCAATAAGTTCTTTCGGAGGAATGCAAAAGATTACTCCAAGAACAAATAAATAAGAAGATCCTCTTCCAATTATAGGAAGAAAAATGATTTCTTTAAGGAACCTCTCATTTGCTACGAGTGCAAAGGAAGATAACATATTGCCGATGATTGCAACAACAAGAAAAACAAGTACAAGCCAAAGGGCAAGGCCATGGCTGTAACTTAGGATGATTAATACGAGGCTTCGGAACATGAGTCTCAAAGTAGTTAGTGAGCTCCCTCACAAGAGATCAAAGCCTTCATGGCTTTTAACACTCTCATGAGTTCACTTTTGGATACAAGTGACTGTAGTAGTGAGGATGAGGGAGATGATGAAGAAGAAGAGGATACCAATGATGCATAAGAGGCTTTCGTTAACCTTTTTATGCAAAGTGTTGAGTGGGGGAAGAAGAACAAATAACTCAAGAGGGAAATCATAGAGTTGACTAAATAGTCAAAGTCCCTAGAAGACACTATCTCCGCTCTTCAACAAGAGTCTTCTTCAGAAAGTGACAAAGAAACAGAACTTTCCAAAGAAAACTACTTGCTCTTATGTGCTAAGAAAAACTGGGGCTAAAAATAGTGGAACTAGAAAATAAGCTTAATGAAGCTAAACTTTTTCTAAGACTAGAAAAAGACAATAGGAAGCATAAAAATAGAAGACTTCTTGAAGACAACCAAAAATTGTCCGACATAGTTCTTGAGCTTGAGTAGATACTCAAAAATGTAGATGAGGAGAAGGATGAGTCTCATGGTGATGACTCACTCATCCAAGAGCTGGAAGACCAAGTTAAGATTCTAAATGAAAGGAACAAAGCCTTAAACTTGACTTTTGCTCAACTCACAAGGAAGTCCCTTGATTACCTCAAACAAATCAGGGAACTTGAAAAAGATAAGAGGAAGAATATTTCAATGCTTGTCAAAGGAAATGGGAAGTTTGAGAAGATGCTTACAATGGGTAAGGAGTATGGGGACATGACCAGACTTGGCTACAACTCTGAGGTTAATGCCTCTTCCTCTACTCAAAGACCTAAAAATGGCTTTGTTAAAGCCACCGAAAAAACTCAACCTCCTTTACAACCTTCCAAGAAAGGAAAAGAAAAGGTAGAGCCACAAAGACCTTATCAAAGGTCAAAGAAGGTTGAGAAGAGACCAGTTACCTCACTCAAGAGAAAAACTCTCATGAGTTAAGGTGAAACTTTAAAGAGATCCATGCAACACTAATCTCAATCCTATGCCTAAATGGTTGGAAGTAGACCTCAATTCAACCAAACATCTTCCTCTAGAGGATTCTAAGGAAAGAGTAAACCTTATTCTTATGGTAAGGAAACTTGGAATAAGTTTCAATCCAATAAGGCATTTATATAAATAGGATTCCAAGGAAATATCTCTACTTCTAGAAGAATTAAGGGACAACCTAGTTAAAATAGGCAACCTAGAAGAACCCAACAATCTTCTACAATGAACCACCCAGAAGGAAGTCACCACAATCCTATACTTCTAGAAGGCCCCAATTCTATTGCTACTATTATGACTTAGAAGGGCATTTCAAGATGGATTGTAGAAAGAGGGCCAATGATATTAAATCCCAAAGATCATAATCTAGAAAAATGCAAAGTGGGAAAAATGTCAAGAAAAGAAACTATTTTCAAAAGGTTGAAAATTGAAACCTTCAAAGGAAGAAGGATATAGCCCAACATCAATATACCAAAGTGCAAACCTCTAAACTAACTAAGGTTAAGAGATTATATGTAAGAAAAGATGACCTAAAGTGCTTGGTCATTCAAACCGCACTAAAAACTGGAAGCTTATCAAGATGGTATCTTGATAGTGGGTGTTCAAGGCACATGTCTAATGAGAGAGAATTATTTAGACATCTTGAGAAAACTCAAGGTGGATATGTCACATTTGGTGATGAAAACACTGTCAAGATTCTAAGGGTAGGAACCATAGTTACTTTTGATATTCCATGACTCACCGATGCTCGTTATGCGCAAGGACTAAAGCACAATTTAGTTAGTATAACTAAATATATAATAAGGACTGTCGAGTCCAGTTTGAAAAGGAAGGTTGCGTGATCAAGGATCACAAGAACGGTGACATCCTAGCCGAAGGTGTAAGGGCAAGTGACAATTGCTACGTTATAGATCTCTATCCTCAAATAAAGGACACTTACCTTATATCCCAAAAGGATGAGACTAACCTTTGGCATCAAAGATTAGGTCATCTCAACTTTAGGGATATTGCAAGGTTTAGCAAAAAGGAAATAGTTAAGGACCTTCCCAAACTGAGCAAAATTGATAACCCGTTATTCAAAAGTTGTCAAATGGGGAAGCAAACTAGAGTCCCTCATAATAAGAATACTCAAATAGGGACATCTAGACCCCTAAAGCTTCTCTATATGCACTTGGCCAATCCTACTAAAACCAAGAGTCTAGGTAGTAGAAAATATTTTATGATGGTGGTTGATGATTTTTCAAAATTCACTTGGGTAGCATTCTTAAGGGAGAAATTTGAAGCCTTCAAAGAATTCTTAAACATTTGTAAGATAATTCAGGTTGAAAAGGATTTAACCATCAAGCGTATTAGAAGTGACTATGGAATGGAATTTGAAAACCACAAATTCTCAGATTGGTGTGATAAGATGAGAGTCAAACATGAATTTTGAGCCCCTAAAACTCCACAACAAAATGAAGTGGTTAAAAGGAAGAATTGAACTCTACTAGATACGGCTACATCTATGCTAACGAGCAAAGAGTTAGCCAAGAGATTTTGGGCTGAGGCAATTAACACTGCATGCCATGTCTTAACCGTGTCTATCGTAAACCCGGTACGGACAAAACAACCTATGAATTGTGGAGTGGAAAAAAGCTAACTGTTAAATTTATTTCAAAGTGTTTGGCAGCACGTGTTATATGCTTAGAGGGATAGAAAACACCTTGAAAAATTTGAAAAGAAAAGTGATGAGGCTATTTTCCTTGGGTACTCCAACACAAGTAGAGCCTATTGTGTCTACAACAAAAGGACTCTCACAATGAAATAATCAATTAATGTAGAGTTAGATGATTTTGAGTCAACACAAATACAAGTAGACATACCTATTGAGTTCTTAGATCATAAGGTTGAGACTTCACCTCCAAAAGAGATTGAAGAACCTCAACAAGACTAAGAGGAGACCTCATCTCATTCCTGCTCCGTGGATGAAGTTGAAAAAGTTCAACCTTGTCCCAAGGAGAAGAAACTCACCAAAGGATCATCTAAAGATGATATCATTGGTGATGCAAACACCGGAGTAAAGACTATGAGACAAATTGAAAATATCATACATCATTTTTGTTTCATATTCAAGATAGAGCCCAAGAAAATAAAGGAGGCTTTAAGTGATCCGGATTAGATCATGACCATGCAAGAGAAACTTAATCAGTTCAAAAAGAATAATGTGTGGTTTTTAACTGAGAGACCCTTTGACAAGAATGTCATTAGTACCAAATGGATCTTCAAGAATAAATATGAACATGGTACAATGACTAGAAACAAGGTTAGACTTGTAGCAAAGGCGTATGTTCAAATAGAGGGCATTGACTTTGAGGGAGCATTTGCCCTTGTTGCTAGATTGGAGTCCATTAGGATTCTTTTGTCCATTGCATGTTATTTAAAATTTAAATTATATCAAATGGACGTTAAGAGTGCATTATTAAATGAGACACTCTAAAAAGTATACGTAGAGCAACCTGAGAGATTTGTGGATCTTCACATGCTAAATTACATATACAGACTAAAGAAGGCATTATGTGGCCTCAAACAAGCTCTAAGAGCCTGGTATGATAGACTTATCGGATTCCTTCTTGATCACCATTTTGATCAATGAAGTGTAGACAAAATGGTCACATACTCATAGTGAGCATTGACTTCATCAAGAAACAAAATGGTCATATACTCATAGTGCAAATCTATGTGAATGACATCATTTTTGGGTCTACCAACGAGGAGATGTCTCATGGTTTCGCTCAAACAATGAAGTCTAAATTTGAAATGAGTATGGAAGGAGAACTAAGGTTCTTCCTTAGTTTGCAGTTGCAAACTAGTGATAGCATCTTCTTAAGTCAAACCAAGTTTGCTAAAGACTTCGTTACCAAGTTTGGATTGGAAGAATCTAAACCTACTAATACCCCCATTAGCACTAGTGACAAGATCACTAAGGACTTTGATGGATCAGAGGTATTCTACCTACTCTCGGAGTATCATTGGAAGTTCACTCTACTTGACTGCAAGCAAACAAGATCTCTTTTAATGTAAATGGATGTGCTAAATACCAAGTTGCTCCTAAAGAATCATATCTGAAGACAACTAAGAGGATCATCCGTTATGTCCACGGGACTATGGATTTTGGGTTATGGTACCCATTTGACACCACATTTGAGATAGCAGGGTACTTAGATGCAGATAGAGCTGACGATGTCAAGGATCGCAAGAGCATGAGTGGAGCTTGCTTATACGTAGGCAACAGTCTTGTTTCTTGGCATAACAAGAAACAAAACTCTATCTCACTATCAACTGTCGAGACTGAATATATAGCAGCGGGTAGTGGATGAACACAACTCTTGTGGATGAGGCAAATGCTTAAAGACTATAATTTGAGTCAAACCACCATGAGCTTGTTCTTGGACAACAAGAGTGCGATATACATCTCTAAGAATCTAGTCCAATACTCAAGGACAAAACACATAGATATTCGATACCATTTCATCAGACAGCTAGTGGAAGAGAAGATTATCTTACTGGACTATGTGAATACAAAGGACCGATTGGCGAATATTCTAACCAAATCCATCGACACAAAAAGGTTTGAGTATCTTTGGAGTGTCATTGATTTGTACACTATTAGTTGAATCCTTACTATGGTCAACTTGATGATTCTAGCTTTAGTGTTCTAAGGGAGTTAGAGATCCAAGTACATCGATTTGACAAGCTTATCATTTGGGTATTTTGGAAGAGATATGACATACTTTTAAAGTGTGTACAATAAGAGGACATCTCCAAATGGGTGACAAAAGGCTGAACCAGGTCCAACATCTGTTGAAATTTTTAGGTCAGAACCAGGTGTAACCAATTACAATATTTGTAATCGATTACAAATCATGCAATCGGTTATAGCCAAACCGATTAAAAATCATGTAATCGGTTACAAGGGCATTTTCGGGAAATTTTTTATCCCGCCCTATATAAGAGCAAGACTTGGTTTTAAACCATTTCCCCCCCTCCTCTTCCTCTAGGGTTTTCTCATGTTCTCGCAATTTCTTTGCCTCCTTGATCTACATTGATGGCTCGAGTCAAGAAGACCACCTCTCATGCTCCAAGCAAGAAGAAGGATGCATCGGTAAGTGCCTCCTCCGCGGGGCAACGCTCGAAGCGTAAAGGAAAGAGTCCTATGGTTGAAGCCACCCCCAAACAATCAAAAGGAAGGAAGTTTGATCCGACCTCACCATTTTGTAATCCTGCCAGTCTCTCCCGTTATGAGGATCTCTTTTCCACTAGGGGCTTTGTTGTAGAAAGAAGCATGGAACTCAAAGTTCTTCGGATTGTGCGATTATGCGAGCGTCTGACGGCTCGTGGTTGGCCCCCACTCTTCGAGTTAAAAGGCCAGGTGCAAGATGAGGCCATCCAGATCTTCTACTGTAATGTTTTCAATGAAGATTTCGCCTCTTTCCTTCTACACTTCGATTAACAAAGTGCTCATTCACATCAATCCTGACTACATCTCCACTGTGACGGGCATTTCGAGGGAGTTGCACAATCCCATTGCTTTTCCGCCTCCGATGATGATTCCCGATGAAAAGGTAGACATGACAGTCTGATTGTGTGGGAAGTTGTGGCCTAGGGCACCCATCTAAAGAAAAAGTCGTGCCTTCCTCCCATCAAGTTCCTTCAACGTATTTTTACCTACAATCTCCTGCCTATCACCAATCGCAACAAACTGACTGTCCACATGACAAACCTCATTAATGCCATTCTCAACAATAAGAGTGTGGACATCCCCTCGATCATCTGTCATACGATGATCAAGGCTGATTTTGTTGCTCGTGCCATTGGGAGCATACCATTCCCTATTCTCATCATGAAGATCATGATCAAAGAGAAGGTCCCCTTCAAGGCTGGAGCTATTCTTCACAGGAAAAATCCCTCCATCACCATGGGCTCACTGAGCAAGATGGGTCTCATCACAAAAGAATGTGAGAAGTCTACTCGCACCTTCAAGCCCACTCCTGCGCATTCTACTTCTACAATTGCTCGAGGCACCATCATGTATCTGCTCAACTCCCTAGTGAGCAAGATGACGAAGCTTATTAAGGGCCAACGCTGCCTTGCTAAGAACCAACGTCGTCTCACCACCAATCAAAAGGCAATTGTTGCCTATCTTTCTCGCTCCACATCTAATGAGCCACTTCTCCTGGTATCTGCCAATGAGAGTGAAGAGAGAGGAAAGTGAGGCCGAGAATGATGATGCCTACGATCAGGTTCCTGCTAGCGATGAGGTTGATGGAGATGAGGGTGATGAGATTAAGGAGGAAGAAGAGCCAGCGAACGAGGAAGACGAGGAAGGAGAGGATGAGGGAGAAGATGATGAGGATGCGGCTGATTCCTCCTTTGCTGATGGAGGAGATGAGAACATGTACTATGAGGGTGATTGAACTGTTCATAATCCCCTCATTAGTTAGCCCATAGGTGGCTTGTTTCTTGTTCTTTGTTAGGAGTTTTTTTTTTCTTTTTTGCACTATAGAGCCAGTTGAGCTATTTTTTTCTTTTGTTGACATGATGTAATTACTCCTTTTAATTTAATGTAATCTAGTTTCTTTTACATCTTTGTCTATTCATAACAAAAAAGGGGAAGAAATTCTCTCACTTAGGGGGAGTGTGTTATGAATATAATTCAGTGATTTAGGGGGGTCACATTGTGTTGAGTATGTCTATATTTTAGGGGGAGAAAATTTTAAACCTTAAACTTAACACTAAATTACTCACAAGAAATTTGACACTGCACTATAAATCATCATACTATTCTTTAGTTGTTTATTTATATCTATGATGATCTCAAAGGCATGAGGAAAGTATATTGTTTGTGATGCAGGTGTAAGGGCAACAACAACAACAACAAACAGCCTTATCCCAACTATTTGGGGTCGGCTACATGAATCCTGTTCCGCCATTCCGC
>JAOXJP010272028.1:0-20099 GCA_025762735.1 Platanus orientalis | reverse complement strand
CTTCAGTGTCGCTACAGGAAATCTGCTTTGGAGCAATACAAACATTGATTGGTGTGTGAAGTCCTGTTGTTTACTTTCAGTTTTTTTTTTTTTTTTTTTTTTTTTCAAATGAGACAAATAAGAGGTCCTTGGGTTTTGATAATATGTAGAAGACGACAAGAGAATGTATAATAGCCCCATGTTACTAGTACATGTGTTAAGTCACTGTAGAAATTTCACAATACAATTTTGAGATCTTACAATTTCAAAGACCCAAAATAAGTCAAACAAAAAATACAACATTTGGTTTATATGTGAAAAAGTCGTGTATTGCTATAACTACATCCTGTCAAGTTTTTTCAAGTGAAAGGTACTATGAACATCAAGAGAAAGGATCCTCGGCAATTAAAAATATGGTGATCAAGTGGGCAATAATACTCACTGCACGCCACATGATAAAAAAAAATGCCCTGTTTTAAAAATCCCACCCTTTTTTTACCACATTGCGTGTGCTGAATGTGGCCACCATTTTATCACACATTCTTAACTAAACGAAGAGAAGAAGAAGCTACACATTACAAGAGGCAAAATAAAAACAAAGAAGAGTGTCAATCCCTATTCACATAATTGATGGAAATGCCACTAAAATCTAAAGAAGCAATTGTCCAAAGAGGCCACTTCAAAGATGATATCGTTTACCATTGCAAGAGTACATTTCTTCCATTCTTCAAAATCCTTTTATTTCTCTTTCCTAAAAACCCAAAATATGCCATGAAACAATCCCAATCATAAATTTTTCCCTTGAGTCCAAAGAAATGTAACTCCATTATCTTACCAAATCCATTAAGCAACAAGGCGTAACCCAATTGAGTGGCTTATGAGATAGGAAATGATGCCAAATGAGAAAAAAAAAAAAAAAAAAAAGTTTCACAATGTATTAACAAATGGTCACCTAATTCACGATCCTTAATGCTAAGATGACAAATGTGAATTGAGAGCATCATATAAGACCATTGATGTTGAAGGACATCTAATAAGTTTATTATGCTGTGTGTTGCAATCCAAATAAAGACTTGTGCATGAGGAGAAGAAGGACCAATTCACATTTTTTTGATCGAAAAAAGAAGAAAATTGATTTGGTTGCTAGAAAGGAAATCAAAAAATGATTTTGAGGAAAAATTATGAGAAGACTCAATAGTCCAAATGTAACGTTCAAAAGATGAACAAGAGATCTTGACATTTTTTAGAGAATCGAGAGAAAAAATCTCTAATTCAAGAAGATTTATAGAGAAAAGAAGATTCCAAAAAACACCATGTGAATAAAAGGAAGTAATGCTAAAATAAATGCCTCCTTTTGCAAAGAAATTCTACAAAACCTAGGCAACATCTATAAAAGTGGAGCATCTCCCTATCAACAATCATGCTAGAAATGAACCCTACAAGTGTTACCAATAGTGAGGTTCAAGTGAGAATAAACAAGAGGATAATACCAACGTGTTTTCAGATGAGGGAGGATTTGTAAGAGATTCTAGAATTGTAATCCCAACCATTAGTACGGCCACCACGTGGCATGTGCCCAGTATGGCCACCACTTGACCACACCTTTTTAAATGTAGAGGATCCTTTGCCATATAGAAGTAGCAGAAAGGACAATCGATGCCATTCACATTGTGCACCATAGGTATATGTCATCTTGATTTGGTGATCGGATGTTGTGCTAGCACAAAAGGCCAAGTCTACTATGAATTCCTTCAACCAATCATCATGGTTCTATGGAGTAGTGATCCACGTGTCATGCATTAAGACACCTGCATTTTTACAAGTTTTAGTTCAAACACCTGGGAGGAAGACAAGTTTTTTTTTTTTTGATTTTTTTATCTGGTCATTGGGACCCACTTGACAAATCATACATATACATCAATAAAACCCGTACAAGATAGAAAACAGGCGACCACACACACTGCAAATTTTCAACTAAAGAGATTTGGACCCTGGCTTTCACTATGGGAAGATAAAGTTGCAGCCACCCAAACACCGGAGCATTCGCTTAATCATGAAAACCTAATTGCACTTTTTTTTTGGTGAAGCATGTTAACTTGTTTAATGGATCAAGTCTACATATTAAATTGTTAATATCTTTCAACTCTATCCACACACATAAAGAAAAAGAAAAAGGCATCACTTAATTATAATATGACTCACAGACAAGTGAAAAGTTAGGCAATAAAACATAAGTTACTGTACCCTAAGGTCCTACTCATCTCTTAGATTGGCAGTAATGAGTCAGAAAATTTTGTAAGCTTTGAAGATGCCAACTTGCTCGGTTGGTAAAAGTCTTGCTTGCTGATAGGAGACGATTAGGTCTAAAACTAGTCTTTATCTAGGAATTAACCCATTAACCACCCACTTATTGGAAAACAAAAAAATAAAAATAAAAAATTTGATAAAGTGTTTACATGATTCAATAATGATTTTACAGAAATACCCTCAAGCTGCTAGACTAGCAGAGCCAACCTTCACATAAAACAATTAAACCTCCAAATAACTTGAGTACAACAATCTAAAAACAAATGCTTAGGACTAAAATTAACAGCACCCTAAAGAAGAGAAAAACGAACCAAGTTGGTTCAACCCAAGCCCAACATGAGGTATGAAATACTGGTGCAACCAGGGCTAGTTAGTTTCCTGATGGATTTGCACATTTTATGGGGGTAATTTTGTCAACAAACTCTCACTGAATTTTTGCCAGCCACATTGAGATTATTTAAGCATATTTAATTAAGAAAAACATATGTTTACCAAAAAAATTAAAAAAAAAAAAAACATACAATCAACTCATCTCTAATTAGTAGTTGCACATCTAATCAGTCCATTCAAGGCTTTCTTTTTTATATATTCTTTTTTGAGGGACACAAGGTGGGGTCAGACGGTAAGATGTTAATGAGTCTTTTTTTTTTTTACCAGCCCAGCCCCGTGGTGGACATTTTTATTCACCATATACACTACAGAGGCATTTTTATCACAGAACATTTGCTTCGTAACTCAATCTTGAAAGGAAATAAAGGAAGATTTTATAGGGATAAGTGAAGGATTAAGGTTTGGGTTCTGTTTAATTTTTGGGATTAGGGATCCAAATCCTTTTTCACGTTATCCAATTTTCTTCATTTCTTTGTAATCTATGTTTGATATAAAAGAATAGGCATCCAAATATTGTATACCACACTTTAGAAAATCGGACCGTGCATCAAAAACCGGAGTGGAGCCAGTTTAACTATGTTTTGATGTTATGACCTTAGCTCAACTTTAAAAGTTTTCTGCTGGTTCAGTCTTGTTTGACCCGTAGGTCGGTTTGTGTGGGCCTCGTTCCAGCCTGTTGGTTTTATGTCCGTTCCAAAAAAAATCCAAAGCAAATTTCTAAACTAGTGAAAGGGGTTGTAAATGAGCCGAGCTCTCGTTATAAGCTAAGCCTTATCTTAAACTTGAAGAGCCAAGCCTGAGCTTTGATTTAATCTTGTTTCCTAAGTGAGCCTGAGCTGAGCTTCTCTAATCTCAGTTTGTTAAATGCTCAGCTCACTAAAAGCTTGGTATATATATATATATATATATATATATAAAAGAAAGAGAGAGAGAGCTGTTGGAGTTGGACCCTATTTTTCTTTTTTTTTTGCTATTGAGCTTATATTCACGAGCTTCAGCCGAGCTTGAGTTCAGTAACTCAGGCTTGTCACCCTGAGCTTGGACTTCATGTGATGAGCGCAAGAGAATATGTAGGCAGCTCGTTGACACCCCTACTCTCAAGAGAATATGTACATCTCCCCATACATGTTAATGCTGCATATAGGTATAAACCATGGCGGGTGATCAGCCGTAGCTTTTTGTTGTATGAATAAAAAGACAAAAGCCCCATCATGTTAAAAGATTTTAAAACCCACGTTAAAAGACCAAAAACCCATTTGTTGTTCATGTGACAAAAAGCTATAGCAAAATTTACTATAATATATATATTTGTCCACAAACCATTAGCTTGGGTCCCACATTTTTATTATAGTTTTTTGGGTTAATTGCCCAACCACCCCCGAACTATTTGATAATATATAGACTCCCCACTCATTTATCAAAAATTATAAAAGAACCAATTTGACATTGTAGAAATTAGAAAACACTGTCCTTGCCGTCATCGATCGTTAGTCAAATAAATCATGTGACCAAGAATCAATTGTTAAACCCAAAACTACTTGTATGGCACATTGGAGTGTATTCCAATGACAAAAATGCCATAAAGACAAAAATAACACAATCCTCATAAATTTTTACAAAAAAACTATACTAATATTCAATCATGAGTATATTCTAATCCATCGGTCCTAAAATGAGCACATGAGAGCTATACCAAACTCAATCAAGATCATTTAAATGATGAGTTGATTGGCTAATGATCCAATTAGCATGGTCATGACCCTGATATTCATCAAACGTCTGATTAAATTGATCAAGACCCTGTTGTTTATCAAACGGTCTATTTATCCTCTAATCGACATGCCAACCAGGCATCAAACAGTCAAATTAATATGATTGATACTCCAAAATTCATCTAATAGTCTGATTAGCCTGATCCATACCCTAAAATTAATTAGATGGTCTAATTAACATGATTGATGCCTTAAAATTAATCCGATGGTCTGATTAACATGATCGGCGTCTTGAAATTAATCCGTCAGCCCAATTAGCCTGATCGAATAAAGAAACAACTATTTCTTTTTTCCACACTTCATCTTCTTCCTTCTCATGTTTCATTACCATGTCTTTAAATTCCCACCATCTTCTCTAATTAAACTAGACCCACCTCACTTATCTAAAGTTGCCGCCCCATTGTAATTCCTCCTAGCCAGTTTGTTCTTATTAGTGAAGTTGATAGCAATCAGTGTCTTCAAGCTTCTGAACAATGTCAAGTAAACCGAATCCGACAAGAGCACCAAGTACTCTCAATGGTGCCCAAGAAACAGAAGTGACACAAACTGGGTAAGCTTGGTCCATCCTATAGTGTCCCAAACACCATTAGCACTAGTAATAAAGACTAAGGTGTTCCCATCAAATGATCCACAAGCTAAGTAGAGGCCTAGTTCATGTGGAGCCCAAGCAATGGAATTGACAAGGACTTGTGATCATTAAAAACATGGACTTGGATCCATTCATTTTGGTTACCTTCATTCCAAATTATCACTCACCCCTCATAGAAATAAGAAGCAAGAAGTAGATGGAACCGGTTGTAGGAAATTAGATCTATCAGTTGTCTCTAACCAGTAGCCTTCTAGCAAGATCCATGAGGTCAAAATCAACATACTTCTCTGATTTTATTTGATTTCTCCATTGTCTGTTGAAAACTCGCTCCTTTCATGTTGGGATTAGATCACACCTTTTGAGTCGGGATTGCCCAATTTTTTTTCTTCACCCATAATCAACGTTGTCAACGTCTTGTAAAGCCCCACTCAAATGACAAGAAATTGAAAGTTGAATAGAATGGGGAGGGATTCTTCAGTAGTTACATAAATTGGAAATAATGACAACGATAGGGGTCAATCTTGGGTTTATAACTGTGGGCAGCAGATCACCCGCGTTGGCTCTCTTGGGCGTTAGTTATTGGGGGCATTTCCAATATCATCTTTTTTTTTTAGTTAAGAGGGGCGTTGGTTCTCAGTGTCTTAGGAGCTTTGCCGATGAAAGCTTGGTTACTGATGATACTAGATTTACGAGTGTCCCGGTATCAGTCCGATGGATACATAGTTGGCCAGGATCTCTAGTGAAATGGTCATTGCAAAACAAAGCAAAAGAACTATGACACCGGTGGGGTGTCGGTCTCAAGTTTTCCAATGATCAAGTCAGATAGGAATAGTTGTTGAATGTAGAACTTTTACTAGGGTTATTTTTTCATACCTGTTGAGCTAAATGTTCCCTCTATTTATAGGCTCGAGTAGAGGCATATCAGGTAAGATTCTGCCTGGATCATCCAGCGTCGATAATGGCGACTTCCCGGATTTGATGTGATATATTTGACGCGGATCTGGTCTTTCCGTTTCAGTCTGTTAGCATAGTGGTTTTCTCCTATTTTGTCTCTTAATATGTTAGGCCAGCTATAGAGAATATTCTTTTTGTAACAACTTTTTTATTGTTCTTATCTCTTTAAAAAAAGGTGAGCTACAGTATTCTCTGAGTACACAGACTCCGTTTTTAACTCCTATTTTCTCTACACAGTTGAGATCCTCCGTGATCTTTGGTGTCGAACAAATGGTTGTGGGTGGCTTCCTTTTCTTAGTGCCTAGTTACCTGGGACTCGGGACACGTCCCGGGAATCATCCGAGGGATTTCAAGGTATTGGGCATCAAGGGGCAATGATGACCCTATATGACACCCCCCGGGACTTCTTCTCCACCTCCTTTACAAGCCTTGATGTCGAAGGGTAGTTGAACAGTAAAACATTTATTAAGTGGCCTCACTATCCTTTGTGTTGCTATCATGATCACATCCTTCCTGGGTGTTACAGCTTTCGGGGCCTCGGCAGATTTCCTTAATAAGGACTCCCCGGGTTAGTTTCTTAGAGGTTGGGGTTTTCCCGTTTATATAGTCTCAGTATTTTCCCCTATCAATTGTCCCCCTCATTCTCAAGTCATGGATGACCTGGCTCGGGAATGTGAATCATTTTTTACCGTCATTATTCATTTTGGTGGGTGTTTTTGCTTTTTTATTTATCGAGAATGTATTAATTATGGGAAGGTGTTATGATGACATTTCATTTAATGCGTCGTGATAGTCGAGGAGACGTGTCTACGCCATTTATGGGTCATGTCAAGCATTACGTCTCACGTGTATCCCGACGCAATTAGATGAATGGGATTAAGCCTCGTGCTCATTTCAATATTCGGGCACCGTTTCAGCTCCCAGAGTAATCATATTGTTTTGATACCCCTCGGATAACCGACACGTGTAGGATCGAGGGTTAGAGATTTTATCTATAAATACAATACTCGAAAGCCATTTTGTTTTTCACTTACATTTTAAACTTCACTATGTTGCTCTGTGAATCCTCCTCTAAGCGATTTCCAACGAGCTACCTGCACTCTTATGATTATCTTTTTGGTATGTTTCATCTAGTTTCTAGGTATCAACTTTGGGTTTTAGTTTTTCTCTTTTGGGCCTTTTCCTTCCTTTCCCTCTACTTCCTATTCTACCTAACGATGTTCGGGGATAATGTTAATCGGATGGTTAATAGTGCCGATGACCTGACAGAGGTTCAATAAAACTTCCCTGAGTAGGCCACCAGACATGTGGCTTCTCTTGACAAAACTACGAACCTTGTTGCTGTAGGGGAGATTGCTCTCCGGTAAGAATTTACAATTGTTGGCTATACGTCTGAGTTGGGGTCGTGGACCCTGACCCGGTATTAGGGGACTTACATCATTCCTAAGGAGGCTGTCCTCATTGCCCCCTGTAACGTCTTGGCCTTAGAGGCCCCTGCTGGTAGCCTAGCGATGTACGAGTAGGCTCTTTTGGCTGGCCTACATTTTTTGGTTTCTTACTTCCTTATGGACTTATTACTTTGTCTCGGTCTGACACCAGGATAGTTAATGCCTAATGCCTAGAGGATAGTCCTAGGGTGTATGGTCCTGTGGGAGTTGACGTTCGAGGGGAGGGACCACTTTACCCTCAATGAGTTCCTCCACTACTATTGTCCCAAGGAACAGGAGCCGGGGTGGTGGTATTTCGCTAGCCAATACCTAATAACTACTCTAGTAACCGGCCTCCCGAGTTCTAATAGTGGATGGAGGAGTCGTTATTTTTTCATTTCCAACAAAGGCTGAGAGTTCCCCCCGAGAGAGACTCCCCCCCTGAAGTTTAACAGGGTCTGAGCGTCAAGCATTAGCTCTATAGGTGAGTCTTTATTTTTGTGTCAGTTCTTTCTTTTTCATCTTTCTTTTCTTTCTTTTTTTCTTTTTATTCACCTCATTCGTTTCCTTGTGTCAATCTTAGATGTCAACGAGCTTTCCCCTAAAGAGGAGGATCACCTTCGGGACATTGTGAACTATCCGGTTCATGCTTATCCCAACCTTGTCACCCCTAGGAATTTATTTAGGTTCGATTTTGGGCCCGACCTAGGTAGTTTTTATGTTGTTATGTCATTTTAAAATTCTCTCCCTTCTTTTTTTTTTAGCGTTTTCTAATCTCAGAGTGTTAATATTTTACAGTATGAAACCCGATAGGAGGTTCTTGGCTCAGGCCAAGTAGGCTAAGGCGTCAGGCCAAGGGGAGTCGGTCTCCTTGGTGAAGAAGAGGAAGAGGACCCTTGTCTAAGGGGAGCCCTCCCAGGCTGAAGTTCGGGCTCCTAAGGCTGATGCTACTCAAGCCCAAGGCCCCAAGGCGATCCCTGCCCCGGTTTCAAACATTTCCCCTATCCCTATTGTGGATTTAGAGGGCCAAGCCACCGGTTCTCCACCTCCTCACACTGCTAAGGAAGACTTGGTGGCCACACCCGAGGCCACAACCATGATGGTCGCTTCCCCAGTGACTTTTGTGACCCCCGAGGTGGCCGCTACTAGGCCTACTCCTTCCTCTGCCCATGACAAGGGCCAATCCTTGGCAGGACCCTAGACTTAGCTGTTTAAGCCGAGTACCGGGGTGGATTATTTCATCAAGGGCGTTTCGGCTGGCGACCTCAATGCCATGAAGGCCCTCCCCTCTGCTGTTATTCATCGTGAGATGCTATTCTACATGGCTAAGGTATTTTTTGGGTACATACTTCTATTCTTTACTGATATGATTGTGTCCTTGCAGACAATGACCTTCATGGCGGCCTCTATATAGAAGTACCTCCTTATTGAAAAGGCTCGAGTTAAACTCTAGGGTAGGCTTGTTAAAACCACCCAAGAACTCGGTGTTGTTCATGCTGGCACTGAGGTTGAGATCAAGACTTTAAGGGAGAAGCTCTAGTGGGTGGAGAGGGCTAATGCAAACATGGTTGTTCAGGATACTGTGGACGAGGCCCAAATCGGTGAGCCTACCCGACACCTTTGGTCGGCTGAGGAGGAGGCCACCCGGGTCAGGTTTGAGCTCGAGTCTGAAAGAAGTCGTCGCCTTGAGATGGAGGGGTTATTCACGGAGACCTTGGAACAAACTGGGGTGGTAAAGGTGGCCGAGGCAGTGATCCTTGCCTGGGTCAAGGCCAAAGAAGAAAGGGACCGGCCCATTAACGCTACGGTCAAGAGCTATAGGGAACCCGAGTCCTTTTAGGTCGTGAAGGTTGGGTGCTTCCTTGACGAATTTGAGGAGTTCAGGAACCAAGTTACCTAAGCCTTGTCGAACTTAAACTTCATGCCCTTCGACCTGGAGGAGGAAGAAGGAGAAAAAGGAGAGGGGGCTGAGGGTGCTGAGACTGTGGCCCTAGGAGGTGCTGGGGTAGAAAACCTAGGGGCTGACGACCCCCCGCTATAGATGTATATTTTTCTTTGTTTATGTTTTTTTTGTCGATGTAAACCATCTTTATTTCATTAATGAAATTTCTTTTTGCCCCCGTCTTATGTTTTGCTATGGTTTAGTTCTAGCTTTCCTTTGTTTTTTACAAAAAAATATTCTAAGTGTGGGTACGCTTCGTGGAAAGATCCTTAGGTATCCTTCTAAAAAATTTCTAAGTATGTAGGGGTAGGCAAAATTTTTTTAAGTGTGGGTACGCCTCATGGAAAAATCCTTAAGTTCCATTTCAAAAAATTTCTAAGTGTGGGTATGCCTCGTGGAAAAATCCTTAGTTATCTTTTCAAAAATTTTCTGAGTGTATAGGGGTAGGCCAACCTTAGAGAATTAACTTAAGAGTCGTTTGACTCTTTCTGACTCAGGCGACTTAATGATCTCCGATGGCACTGTTGAAATTTAAGTTATCACCCCGTGCGGGGCTTTTCTTCTACGATGTCCTTGAAAATTTTTAGGCACCCATTCTTATCCGTTATGTAAGAGGTTGAAGTTGCACTTACTTGATGTTGAAGTGTCAACCTTAGTCTCTTTGATAGTAATACTCATGTCCCGGTACATCTCGAGGCTACATCCTTGCACGTTGAGGTTTTTTACTGCCTCATTCTCAAGAATCTCGGAGACTTTGTAGTGTTTGTAACAATTGTCAATTGCTCTACTAATTACTGTTGCATGGCACCGAGCAAGGCCTCGTATGCTCCATGTGTCCCTTTCGTCTTATCTTCTGAACTCTCCCCTTAGAGATGGGTCAGTCTTGTGACCTACGCTCGAGGGCCTGAACTCTCTCATCTTTGCCAAATAAGAAAAATTTATCAATGTAAAATAAACAATCACATCAGCATTATTGATAATATTTTCTCAGATGCTCTATGTTCTATGGTCGGGGTAATAGCTCACCTTACAACGTCTCAAGATGGTATGTCCCGGGTCTATAAAACTTGTTACTCTGTAGGGTCATTCCCAACTTTGATTTAGTTTCCCCTCTACTGGGTCTTGAGTTGCTAGGTTGACCTTCCTGAGGACCAAGTTTCCTGCTGCGAATCTTCTCGGTTTTACTTGCAAGTTGTAGTACTTAGTCATTCTATAATTATAGGTGGCTATATGAAGTGTGGCCTCGTCTATCTTTTTTTCCAACACATCCAGGTTGTTTATGAGGTACTCATAATTTTTTTTTCCGAGTTGAAACTTGTCGTTATGTAGGTGGTCACCCTGATCTCCATTATTGCCTCTATTCTGAATGCCAAGAGAAATGGTGTTTCTCAAGTACTCATCATTTTTTTTCTGAGTTGAAACTTGTCGTTATGTAGGTGGTCATCCCGATCTTTACCAGGATTATTGCCTTGGTTCTGAATGCCAAGAGGAATGGTGTTTCATCGGTGGAGGTTCTACTTGTAGTTCAGTAGGCCCATAGGATACTAGGTAGCTCCTCGAGCCAAAGGCCTTTTGAATCATCGAGCCTCTTCTTAATGATGTTCAATAGTGCCCGGTTGGTGCCCTCTCCTTAACCATTAGCTTGAGGGTGTGCCGAGAAATAAAAGTGATTTCTAATCCCAAGCCCCGAGTAAAATTCTCAGAATCGAACGTTGTCGAACTACTTACCGTTGTTAGTGATGAGTACCTTGGGTATCCCGAATGGGCACACGATTGATTTTTATGTGAAGTCCTAGATATTCTCACTATGCGAAAGGCCACAGACCAATTATCGGGACTAGCTCTTCAGCAGGCTTTCTTGGGATGTTGGCAAATCTTTGGCACTTGTCGCACTTATAGACGAATGCGCTTGTGTCTTTTATATTGAAGGACAATAATACATTGCTCTGATTACTTTGTTGACCAACACTTTGCCCCTCAAGTGGTTCCTATATACCCCCTCATGTACTTCTTGAAGAACATATCTTCCTGATTGGATAAGCACCTTAGCAGGGGAAGGGTAAAGCTTCTTTTGTAAAGGATGTCGTTGATGAGGAGATATCGACTTGCCCTCACCTTCACTTTCCTCGCCTCATCCCTATTCTCTGGCAACCCTCCATCCTTCAAGTATTTTATGATTTGGCTAGCCCATTTGGGCTCAAGACTTGCCATGTTGACCTCTTTGCCTTCCTCTGTCTCAATGCTTAGCTTGGTTAAGTTCTCCATGAAGATCCTCGGGTCGAGGTTTTCCACAGTTGACAATGCAAACTTAGCCAACTTATCTGCTTTCTCATTTTGTCCTTGAAGAACTTGCTACATGCTGAACTGCTCGAATCGGGATTTTTCCTTTGCTGCTAGTGTCTGATATTGCTTCATCCATTCACCCATCACCCTATATTCTTCCAATACTTTTCCTACGACTAGTTGGGCATCACTGTTGACTTTCACTTTCCTAGCCCCAAGGGCACGAGCAAGCTGTAACCCGATGAGTAAGGCCTCATACTTTGCATCGTTATTGGTTGCCTTGAACTTGAATCTAACGACGTATTCAAGCTCAATTCCTTCTAAAGTAACCAAGATGATCCCCCCACTAGTAGACTTTCTGGTGGAGGAGCCATCAACATAGAGCATCCATGTTGTTTTGGTTACTTTCGTCTCCTCGGGTTGATCATCCTGCACCCAGACCTCATCCTCTTGCGTGTGAGTGTACTCAGGAATAAAATCAGCGACGGCTTGACCCTTGATAGCCTTGGGGATGGTACTTGATGTCAAATTCGCTCAGTTCCACCAACCATTTAACCAACCATCATGAGGTCTTGGGCTTGTGCAGTATGACCCTAAGTGATTGATCAGTGAGCACTCAAATAGTGTGCGCCTAGAAGTAAGGTCTCAGTCTCTTGGCCGTGACAACTAAGGTGAACGTCATTTTCTTGGCTTTCTGGTATCTTTCCTTAACTCCCCTGAACGCCCAACTGGTGTAGTACACAAGCATTTGTACCCCATTTTCTTCTCTGATTAGCACTGAGCTAGTAGCTATCTCTGAAACTGATAAATAGACATAGAGTAACTCGCCCTGCTTTGGTTGGTTGATTAATGGTAAGCACCTAAGGTGAATTTTAAGTTCTTGAAAGTCTTTGTTGCATTCTTCATTCCAGTCAAACACCTTCTTAAATAGACGGAAGAAGGGAAAACATTTGTTAGTAGCCCAGGATATGAACCTGCTCAACGCTACGACCCTTCCTACCAGTTCCTGCACCTCCTTGGTGTTCCTCAGTGGTTGCATCTTGATTATGGCTCTGACTTTCTCGGGGTTTGCCTTTATTCCTCGTTGGGAGACTATAAATCTGAGAAAATTTTTAGCAGACACACCGAACGCACATTTTCTCGGGTTGAGCTTCATTTTGTACTTCCTTAGTGTTTGAAATTTTCGTTCAGGTCAACCAGATGCTGCTCAGTTAGTAGGCTTTTTACCAACATGTCATCCATTTATACGTCGACGCTCCTTTCAATCTAGTCCTTGAACATCTCATTGATGAGTCTTTGGTACATAGCCCCCGTGTTCTTCAGGATGAGGGCATAACTTGGTAGCAGTAGAGCCCCCGATCAGTGATGAATGTAGTCTTTTCCTGGTTGGGCTCGTACATCTTTATCTGATTATACCCCAAGAAAACATCCATAAAACTGAGGGTTTGATGTCCGACCGTCAAGTTTACTAAGGTGTTGATCCTCGGGAGAGGAAAACTATACTTGGGACATGACTTGTTATGGTTAGTGAAATCAACACACATCCTCTACTTTATGTTCATCTTTCGCACCATAACAATGTTCGCTAACCACTTGGGGTAGTGGACCTCCCTTATGAACTAGGCTTTGAGCAGCTTATCCACTTCCTCCGTGATGGCTTGGCTCCTTTCCGGGGTGAAGTTTCTTTTCTTCTACTTGATGGGTTTTATAATCGGGCTTACATTGAGCCTATGTAATGCCAGGTGAGGGTTTATCCCGGGCATATCCTCATGTGTCTAAGTGAACACGTCTCGATTATCGAAAAAGAACCCCTGTAGTTACTTTTTGTACTCCCCCAGCAGGTTAGACCCTACTCGGGTTACTCAGTCAAGGTAATTAACATTAAGGATGACATCCTCGAGGTCTCCCCCTGGCTCTGGAACTGTTCGAGTCCTTTCGTCTCAAACCTCCAAACTATTGATTGACATTTGTCTCCTTTAGGATGACTCTCCTTTGAGAGAGGCCACATAACATTCCTGGGCGGTCACTTGATCCCCCTTGACTTTTCTAACACCTTTTTTAGTAGAGAAGCGCATCAAAAGATGGTAGGTTGAGGTAACCGCCCTCATCTGGTTCAACGTTGGCCTCCTAAGTGTAGCATTGTATGCCGATGGGTAATCGACTACTAAAAAATCAACCACCTTAGTGATTTGTTTATCACCCATCCCTGCGGTCACTAGCAAGTCGATCATTCCAAGGGGGAGTAGCCTATCGCCTGTGAAACCAACCGAAGGCTATTAGACCTGGTTAAGTTTAGATCGACTAATGTCTAGCTGATCAAAGGCTAGGAGATAAAGGATATATGCTGAGCTCCCGTTATCGATGAGGACGCGACAAGTTTTAGTGTTTGAGATGACTAGGGTCACTACCAGCGCGTCATCGTGCGGTTAACTCACTCACTGGGAGTCTTCCTCAGAGAAGGTGATAGGGGAATGCTCTATCATGTTTTTCTTGGTCGGCCTTTTGTAGTCAACATCTGTCGTTCTCATTCAGCACATATTTTCCTGACATGGGATTTTTGTCGAGCTGGACTCTCCTCCCCCGGCTAGTCCTCCTACTATCACCCTAATCTCGCCTATTGGGCATTCGGGTATTCTCTTCTCTTAAGTTAGGGGATTTTGGTGGGTGTTCTCTTGTCCAACCGGGGGTCTTCCCGCCATGAACTTTTGTAGTCGCCTTCATTGAATGAGGGCTTTTATCTGCTCCTTCAAGTCGAAACACTCGTTGGTATCATGACCATGGTCTCGATTAAAACTACAGTACTTATCCCGGTTTTTCCTCTAGGGTGGGGTTTTGATCTTCTTGGGCCACTTGACGCTCGGGTCTTCTTTAATATACATGAGTATCTGCTCCACCGGTGCATTGAAGGGGTATAATTTTGAAATCTGCTAGGGGTAAATTGATCTGTCAGGGTTTTGTCTCATCATTATTGTTGCCCTTGGCACTAGAGCTCCTTTTATCCCAAGGGGGCTAAGGTTCCCTCTTCCTCTTGTTGAATTAAGGATTAGTCCCACTTTCCCTCTCCCGTCGGGCGCTAAAAATATCCTCGGCGTTCATGTGTTGGCCTTCAACATCAGGTTGGCCATGCCTGATGGTAGGTTTTTTGATAATGAGAAGAGGAACTTGGAGGGTAGCAATCCCGCCATGAGGGCAGCCACGGTTACCTTCTCCTTGACATCATCAACCTGCAACATCTCCTTGTTGAACCAGGACATGTAGTCTCAAAGGGATTTGCCTTTGTTCTGCTTGACATTTACCAGGTAGGTGATGGACTTCCTATATCTCTAGTTGGCTATGAAATATCTGACTAACTGTCAGTCGAGCTCTATAAAGTTTGGTATACTCAAATGGATCCTTATATAGTGGTCGGGAAAGCTTGACACATGATATTGTCCAGTGTCACCTAGAAATTTATATGTGTTTTGGAGGCCTCCAGATGGTCAAGAGGGTCCCGAGTACTGTCGACCATCTCCATCTAAGGTGGCTTAAACTTGGTGGGTAATGGACGAGACATTATCTTAGGAGTAAATGGGTGGTCTGTTCTTTGGATGAGCTCGTTGACCATTGCTAGGGCTTTCCCTTTGATGACATCCATTATGGTTGCCATCTCTCACCTCACATCTTTCATCTTCTCTTCCTAAGGGTTGAAAGTGTGAACCCTTTCTTTATGCTGAAAGATACGGTTTGATTCTTGGAATTGGGGTGCGGTAGTGCTTCCTTCTTCATCATCTCCTACCTGATCATTGTCATGGCTCCCATCTGGCTGGGTGGGTGGCTCTTGCTATCCACCTTCTTGATTATTGGATTCAATCCTTTGACCCTCAATATCTTCTGATTTTGGTCTATGAGTAGCTGTACATTTTTTGTCAGGCCTTAGACCCATTGTTTTAGGGTGGCCACCCGAGGTTCTTCATGGTGGCTTTCATTGGAGATGGTGATTTCTTGTCCGTCAATTTGGGCATGAGGGTTTTGGTGAGCTGCCATTGATCTGGTTTCAACCAAGCAAACCTTTGGTCTTTAAGGATGATTTCCCACAGACGGTGTCAACTGATAATACTAGATTTATGAGATTCCCGGTACTAATCATATGGATGCACAATTGGCCAAGATCTTTGGCAAAATGGTCTCTGCAAGATAAAGGAAAAGAACTATGACATCGGTGAGGTGTCGACCTCAAGCTCTCTGACGATCAAGTCAGATAGGAATAGTTGTTAAATGTAGAACTTTTGCTAGGGTTATGTTTTCATACTTGTTAAGTTCAACGATCCCTTTATTTATAGGCTCGAGTAGAGGCATATCAGGTAAGATTCTGCCTAGATCTTCCGGTGTTGATAATGACAACTTCCCGGATTTGATGTGGTATATTTGGCACAGATATGGTCTTTCCATTTCAGTTTGTTAGCGTAGTGGTTTTCTCCTATTTTGTCTCTTCTCAATCTGTTAGACCAATTGTAGAAAATATTCTTTTTGTAACAACTTCTGCATTGTTCTTATCTCTTTATGGAAGGTGAGGTACAATATTCTTTGATCTCACAGACTTTATTTTTTAACTCTTACTTTCTCTACACAATCGAGATCCTTCGTGATCTTTGGCGCCAGACAGATGACTGTGGGGTGGCTTCATTTTCTTGGTGCCTAGTTATCTGGGACTCGGGACACGCTCGAGAATTATCCCGAGGATTTTGAGGTATCGGGCATCAGGAGGAGTGTTGACCAGATAGGACACCCCGCAGGACTTCTTCTCCAGCTCATTTACAAGCCTCGACGTCGAAGGGTCGTTGAACAACAAAACCTTTCTTAAGTGGCCTCACTATCTTTCGAGTTGTTATTACGATCACATCCTTCTCAAGTGTTGTAGCTTTTCGAGCCTCGGCAGATTTCCTTAATAAAGATCCCCTAGATTAGTTTATTAGGGGTCGGGGTTTTCTCGGTTATATGGTCTCAAAATTTTCCCATATCAGTTACATAGACTATTGTTATTGTCGACCAAGGGAGGAGGGATGATGAAAGAATTGGAAAATGGAAGATTTTGACTATTACTCAACAAATATTGGTATAAAATCAATAAAAGTAATTTCAGTATTTTAAAAAATAGATTTTATTGTTTAAAATATAGTTTACAGTGATGGGCATCGAGATAAAATCACTTCCATGTTAATCTATGTAACCAAAATCCCTAAGGATTTAGTGAGACCACCTAAGGTCAACCTAAGGTAATAATGACATTAGGGGCCAACACATCAGCGAAAAAAAGTACAAAGCATTCCCTAGTGAAAATCCCTTTTTCGACACTGATGTATTGGTCCCTAATGTCATTTTACCTTAGGCTGACTTTAGTGGTTTCACCCAATCCCACTTCAACCAAAATATGTCTTAACTGATAGTTTTTTGTAATTATGAATAGACGAGGGGAGACTTAGATGTATTGTCAGATTAAGTAGGGGTGATTCCGTAATCAAACTAACTTCTTTTTTTATGCTAATGGAAACATTCTTACCGTAGTGTAATTGTTATTATTAAATATTTTAGTATTATGTGCGCATGTCTTGTGGATTGCCTCTGGTCCCAAAACTCCTTCGTAGGCGCATTTTAGATATAAGCCCTTCCTCCAACGGAATCTTACCCCGAATTACTTAGGTCGGCTTCCCTTACATATCACAAGAATAACTGAAGTACAATAATAACGAGTAACAATGCAATTCCCAGGCGCATTTTAGAAGCACAACCGACCTAAGTAATTGAGACCTAATCAATCTTAAAACAAAATAAATGAACATCTGCAAGACCACTGGGGTGATGGGACCTTATTCTGCAGACTCTTGAGCAGAATCTAGGTTGTGCACAGCACAGTTGAACGGCGTGAAATCATCTGTGGGACAGTTTCCACACATGGCCTATGATAAGGGTATCCTTTGCAATGGCTGAGTGGCCAAGTGCAAACAGGTGAGAGAGAACCCAGTAGGCTTTATCATTCCAGAATCCCGGACTTTAATAATTTCTGGGCAAATCTTAAAACCAAGTGGATTCAGAACTGAGCATATAGACACCAATATCCACTTGATAAAAGAGAGCTAAAAGGTGTACAAATATCTCAAAAATAAAGTCTTTACACTTTAGAGTGCCCAACTGGATCAAAACACATATAAGAAGGTCACACAAAGGCATACAAGTGACCAATTTGAGTTAAAAAAGCAGCTGAAAGGAAGGGATCTTTTTCAACTTGTGAGATAAAGAAAGCCTTTTTTTCAAATATCCGGCGCATGTTAGCATGGAGGGAGTGAGTGCCCTAGAGAGGGAGGGACATCCCCTGCGGAAAAGCTTTAACACAGAGTTTAAAAAAATATTTCTATGCGGGCCAAAGGCTAAAAGCCAACAAGGCCTGAGACAACTCGAGCACGTGACCTGCCAAACCAGAACAATTACCTGTCTCCTTTTTTTTTTTTTTCCTTTCTTTTTTGACATCCTCTTGTTCTTTCTGATCATCCCTTCCATCTTTCAATCCAATCACTCAACCAGCAAGACTAGAGAAAAACCTCACTTTTTTTACTTCTTTTCTCTGTTTTATTTAAATTTCTTGATTATTATCATTATTATTTTTTTTCTTGTTCTGGATCAGTACCGGTGTCGTCTTTGATCTTTTTGTATGTCTGGTCGCTTTTTTGGTGAAGGGATATGGGAGAATCGCAGGGGATGAACAAGTCAAGGATAGAAACCAACAATATACCTACATGGAATATGTGGGGATCGGGTAAAATGGATAGAAATCAGGGTCAGCATTCTCAAATCTCTAGGATTTCAGAATTTCAGAGATGACGGGCTCTTGTTTCTCGAGAAAATTCTGTTCTGTTCTTACTTGTTTGGGTAGAAATGTTGCCGAGACCAAGGAGTTTGATTGGAACCGGAGTTTTTTCGTTTTATATATCTGAACTGGGAAATTTGTGTAACAGTGGTTTTGGTTTTTGGGTTTTTGATCTGGGGAGGTTACTGATAAAGTTTCTCTGAGAAAGCTCGGTTTCCCTCTTTTTCCTCTGCTGGAATGGTGGTTTTGGGAGCGAATTTCATCTTGGTTAAGATTTCCTTCTTGAGTGATGGTGGTTTTGGCATCTGGGTATGAGCTGTGAGAGGCTGCTCTTGGAGTTTGTTTGAAGAAAAAGCTAAATAGACTATTTCCTTTCTGTGGTAATCTTGGTTTTGCCATCTGGGTTCTGATTGTTAGAGCTTTTTTTTATTGGACCTTTTTTTGTTGTTTTTTTGAATTAAGCAGTATTTTTTATTGTTTCCTGCTGCAGATGTGGTGTTTCTGTGGATGTAATTTCATATGAAAATGACATTCATACAATAGTTACAGTGGTTTTGCCATGTGGGTTCTGGTGGTGAGAAGAGTTTTGTGTGGATTCCTGTATTGAAGACAGAGCATGGAAAGAAAGTGTTTCATTTTCTGGGGAGTGGGTTTACTGGTTTTGATAGAGGGGTCGTATGCTACTCTTTCTCCTTCTGGTATAAATTATGAAGGTTGGTAGATCTGTGTTTTTGTTTTTCTTTTAATAATAAATTCATCTTCCACTGGTATTAAGGTGAAAATGTTGCTCATAAGAATAGCAATCCACTAGGATATGCAGACATTCCAGAATAGATGAACTCCTCTTCTTTTTCTTATTTATTTATTTTCTTCTTCTTTTTCTTCTTCTTCTTCCTCTTTTTAAGGGAGAAATTTAAAGTGCTTTCTGTTGCCTTTCTGAATATCTTCTGCTTTCATGTTTGCTGTTTTTGATATTGTGAGTTGTTTATTTTTCTCCTTTTGGGATACCCGAAGTACCAATATTTAATCAAAAAAATAAACTTCTAGTTTTATATCTTGCCCTTATTTAATGGAGATGTTAGCTTCATATAATGCATCTTGGATTTTAGTGTATTCCTTAGAAATATGAAGAGAGAAAAAACCAATGAATCATCCAAACTGTTTTACCAAAAGAAGAAAAAAAATCCTAACCGTCTTTTCTTCCTCATTTTTTATCTGAGTGCAGTTGTAGCTTTGATGGCTATAAAAAATGCTCTGAACGATCCTCATAACGTATTGGAGAATTGGGACATTAATTCAGTAGATCCTTGTAGCTGGAGGATGATAACTTGCACTGCAGATGGCTACGTCTCTGCTTTGTAAGATCCTATAATCTCCCATCTCTTAGCTTTTCAAATGCCTTATGAAGAAGAAAATATAGGGAAAGAGATCAATTATCATCCTGCCAAATTCTGGGCAGAACTCATTCCTTGTGTAATATATTTCTTATTCATTTTTCTTTGGGTGCAATCAGAGGGCTGCCTAGTCAGAGCTTGTCTGGGACATTATCTCCATGGATTGGAAATCTCAGTAACCTGCAAACCGTGTAAGTTGAAACTACCCTTCCTATTTCATATTG
>JAOXJP010272017.1:0-20099 GCA_025762735.1 Platanus orientalis | reverse complement strand
AAATAAATTTTATGCCATTAACAATAAATAAAACAGAATGTTATCCCCCCCCCCCAAAAAAAAAAAAAAAAAGAAAAAAAAGAAGAGAAGGGATGGAAGGCCAAGAAACTTTAAATTGATCGGTTTTGGGAATTAGTAACACCAATGAGATCCATCATAGGCTCTTTTGTAGACTTGGGGTATCAAAGCTAAAAAGGCTTTGAAATGACAATAGATAAATCCTTAGGACCAAATGGTATCCCAACTGAGGTTTGGAAGTTTATGGGTGATGATGGTTTATCCTAGTAACTAAATTGTTCAACAAGATAAATAGGACTAAAATATGCCAGATGAACGGAGGAATACACCAGTTCCTATTTACAAGAACAAAGGAGATATTCAAAATTGCACCAATAATCGTGGGATCAAACTTATAAGCCATACTATGGAACTTTAGAGAAGATGATTGAGCACGAACAAGACATAAAAATAGAGTAACTATTCATTCTATTTTCATATGAGATCACTGAAAAAGTTCAGAAAGAAGAAAGATTTCTATATGATCTACATTGACTAAAGAGAGCATATGATAGGGCCCCTAGAAAGATAATCCGGTGGGTTATGTGAAAGAAGAGACCTTAAGTAGATACTTTCACATGGTAAAGAACACTATGATGAAGCAACAACTATTTTAAGAAAAACTGGAGAAGAGACAAGTGAGTTTACAACACCCTAGGCATATAAAAGAGGTACCATGAAGTATGCCATTTTCCAGTGACATAATTTTGAATGACAAGACTAGGGGAAGGTTATACGCCAAATTAGAAGCATGAAGAGATGCTCTATAATCAAAAGTCTTCAAGACCAGCCTGAAGAGTGAAAATAGAATATACATTTAGCATTGAGCCAAGAGATCTGAAAGAAAAGAGACAAAGAAAATTTGAAGGTAAGAGAAGTAGCCTATGGTTAATTGATACAAATGGTGACTGAGATGTCTCAATCACTCAGAGTCTGCTGAATGCGCTCAATTAGTCAAACGCCGAACATTCTCATTATAATGGTGACACTACAATGTATCAAAACCATTAAATGGAAAAGACCTTCAGTAAGCATTATCAAAATAAATGTAGCTGGGTCTTCTCATAGTAATCCCTGTTAAAGTGGAGAAGGCTGTGTTATTTGTAATCAGACTAGAATGGCCATTTTTAGCATTCAGTCATTCCTATGGTCATGCCACAGATTTGATGTCAGAAATGCAGATATGGTCGATGGGTTATAATATGTTGAAAACTTACAAGCCATTGTATTTGAAAGTCATTCCCATGTTCTTCCAAAGCTCCTTTGTTCAGTCTTTAACCCACCGTGGACACACTATGGAACTGGTGAATGGAGCTAAAAGATAGGGATCAGGCCGAATCAAGTTAGATTACTACATACTTATAGGGAGTGTAACGCTGTTGCCAAAATTTAAACTTGGGCTCGTGATACAGGATTTCAAGGATGAGGTAGTCATACAAAAACAAAAGCTTTATCCCAACTACTTGGGTCGGCTACACGAATCCTATTCTGCCATTCCACTCTATCTATGGCCATAACTGCCGTAAATTCACAAGCTTCCATGTCTCTCCTTACTACTTCAACCCAAGTCAATTTTGGCCTTCCTCTGTTAGAAGTGTAGATGGTTCATGTATATTGGGTATAATTGTAAAAACATGTAACCGAGGAGGTCTTTTCTGTCCTTTGCATTGTCTTGTATTAGTATGATATATTAATTCCATACAGTACATTACAGTATAAAAAATAAAATACAATTAATTAATGAGTGAGCATAACACTCTTACTACAATTTTTTCCAATTCTTCTTCTCCTTCTCTTCTTCTTCTTGCTCCATCAAACCATAGGCCCTTGATTCACGCATCCTAACCTTAGATTAGCATTTTCAACTTGGTATCAGAGCCAAAGAGAAGCCACTGAGTATCTGAGCAAAAGACAAGCCAGGAGACTTGTTGATGTCAAAAGTCAGTATGGACAGGGTATACAGCTATGTGAGGTAACTGTGTTTCCTGGTTCATATGGATTTTTGATGCTTTTTGGTAAAAGATTTGAAGTGATTTGGAAGTATCTAGTTTTTTATTTTTATTTTTATAGATTAATCTGTAAAAATAGAGTGAAAAACCAGTTTCTGCAAAAATCTTCAATCCACTTGATTTGGGATTTTTTGGCTTGATAAAACAGTTAATCCTACTCCTATTCTTTATTGTTCACATTCTGAAACAGGTATGGTGACGATTAGTTGAGTATCAAAGCTACGGTATCAATTTTTTCCTTGCATAGTTACCATCCAAGGGGTATCTTCCAATTTTCTGCTTTGCCTTCATATTCAATGGTGATAATGGGTGTCAATTTTGCTTAATTCACATATCTGCGATATTATCCGTGCATATAAGGTGTTGGTTGTAATTAATTTTACTTCCTATTCCTATTATGTTAGCCTCTTGGGACTGAATGTTGGTATCTAGTCCCTATACTTGTTCACAAGTGAGTTTGAAGGTTGTAGTGTGATTGAATGGAGATTCAGGACCGTGTAGTCCTATTAGTGCAATTTGTTGAAGGCTGTAAGGATGGGAGTATATGTTGAGATTGTGAATACTAATTTCTTGTGTTCGAAGTGGTCAGCAAGACTTTTGTCTTGTTGTGTTGAATCCTTGAAAGGGCCTGTATGAGATGATCACTATAGTAAACCTGATTCTGATATTTTAATGGAAGTGTTGATATTGTCTGGAGGTGGTTCGAGCAACCTGAAACTTCTAAATCTTGATTTTTATTTTATTTTTTTGCATGTGTTTAATTTCTAGAGTAAATTCCTTGCAGTTTGTGGTTGATTGTAGTTATTGGAGACTTTGTATACCTACTATCTGTATGTCTAAAGGTTCTATATTTTTATCAAATAAAGCTTGACTCGGGGGTGGACTATATAGCAGGCCTATAGAAGGTCGAGTGTAGCTGTGGTGGTGTCAATGTTGTTCAGTGTCTGCTTGTTGTAAGTTGGCTATCATCTTCAGCAGAATTGTTGTGGTGTTTGTTATTGAAGAATAGGCCTATGTTGTGTTGTGATGAGGACATCAGGTCCAAGCAGGGTGGCACATGCCAGGTGTATTAGAGGAGGAAGAAGAACACTCCATTCTTATGGTTCGAGTAGGGTGTCTTCTGATTTAGGGTCATTTTATCGTCTTCTTTATATTGTATGTATTTGGGGATTTTGGGACAGTTGATTTTGATGATTTCATTTATTTTGGGTCATTAGATGTGTTTTTATTAGGGATTTTGTGTTTCACATAATTAGGGGGTACTTTAGGAATAATTTGGGGAAAAGGGTATTTCTGGCATTTTAATGTAATAAAGGGGTAAATTAGTTGAAACATGATTTTAGGCTGCAACCCTAGGATGTGTGGGCTATAAATTTAATCCCACACACCCAAAAGAAATGAATGAATGGAATGAAATGCAAAAAGTTTGAGTTTTTGTCTCTTTGGGCACTCTTCAATGTGAAGATTTGTCTTCCACTTTGGAGTTTTCTCTCAAAACCGTAGAAAGGGACCTTGGTTTTCCAAGTTCAACACCATAGGTGGAGGCCTATCCATTTCCTATCCTGAGGGTTATCAAGATTTACCTATCCCCTTCGTGTTTCTAATTTTTTAAATAATTTTTCATGTGAAATTTTCGGGTTTCTAACTCTACCTCCATTCAAAGATTTCATCACCGACGATTCGTTATTTGGAGTTTTCAAGATCTGTAAGTTGCATCGTGCTCCTGACTCGAAGACAAACCAAAATGTATCAACCTTGACATTTTCCGATCACCGACAATATTTCTCTCAAAACCGTACAAAGGGACCTTGGTTTTCCAAGTTCAACACCATAAGTGGAGGCCTATCCATTTATTATCTTAAGGGTTATCAAGATGTACCCATCCCCTTCGTTTTTCTTATTTTTTTATAATTTCTCACGTGAAATTTCCGGGTTTCTAACTCTACCTCCACTCAAAGATTTCATTACTGACGATTCGTTATTTGGAGTTTTCAAGATCCGTAAGTAGCATCACACTCCTGACTCGAAGACAAACCAAAATGTACCAACTCAGACGTTTTCCGAACACCGGCAAGCCAAAATCTTACCGGAAAGTCTATCCGAGCGGAGTACTTGAACAACAACAAAATCAATGGTTTTTTTAAAAAAATTTTGGGGCTGTTTTGCCAATTTTGTTGGTATATTCCAATAGGAATCATCAAAAGGGGTTTATTTCTGACATTTGGAAACATTTTGAGGAGTTTTGAAGAGATGATAACAATTTTGCTGGTTTCCTACTCTTACAGCTGAGACGTTCTAGCAACAGAAGGGGTTTTCCAAAAGCCCAAAAGGTTAGCAAGAAAACCTCATGCTCACACCCCATTAGTTATTTTACTTATTTTCTGAATTTTAATTACATACATTCTGAATCTGTTAGCATTCCATAAATCAAACCATATTCTTGCTAATATTTCTTTTCTAATAAATCATTTATAGTAAATTGGGTTCTTAATCTTTGGTTGGGAATTTTTAGGCATATTTAATTCGGATTATTTTAATCTAAATTTTGCATGTTCCTTATCTCTATCGATGCTTCTAATCATGACAAACCCTATCTGAAATTTTTGTCATTGTGAGTGAATAAAAATCCAGTTTATCATGTTTATTTATAATTGGTTATGCATCTCTAATCTCCTATTGTACACTCACAAACCTACATGAATGTTGCATCAGGTTGTAATTGCTTTCTACGGAGAATCTTGGCTCGGTTTCAACATTCTCAACAATTCCTGGTTTGTTCTGGTATTTCAGTCCACTAGGCCTCCTTGAATCATTGACTCGGGTGCTACTCATCATATGACCGAAATTCCCTCTTTTTCCATCCTATCATATTTGTTCCGATAAAGAAAAAGCTCCGATAGCCAATGGGACTCAATTTTCTATTGCTAGTAAATAGAATATTGCTACCACTCCACATCTATTGTTATCATCTGTCTTACATGCCCCCAAGTTTACCCTGAATTTGTTATCTATTAGCTACATCACCTAATACGTGAATTACATTATTATTTTTTTCCCTTTATTGTACTTGTCACGATTTGGTGACAAAGAAGGGTTTGGTAGATGACATAAGAGAGACGGTTCTTCCTAGATAATCTACCACATGTTGCTACACCTATCCAAAACCCCCCATTGATGATAGACTATGCCGATACTTTTAGTTCCAGTGAATTGCTACACAATCGACTTGGCCATCACTCCTCTTTGCTACAACGGTTGTATCCTTAGTATCATTCTTTTCCCATTCCTCACTGTGAACCTTGTGAGCTAACACAACATTGTCGGTTTACTTACCAGTCTAGTATTAATCAGAGTTTACTTCCTTTTTCTATTGTACATTTTGGTTTGAAGGGCCTTGCTCCCACTACTCTATTTTACCATTAGAATTTTGTTACACTTGTGGATTACTTCTATCAAACCACTTGGGTTTACCTTCTAAAGTGTAAAAGTGAGGTATCTTTTGTGATTAAAGACTTTCACAAGATGGTGGTTACTCAATCTAATGCTAAACTCCGTATCCTTCGATTTGACAATAGAGGTGAGTACATGTCAAGAGTGCTTTCATCTTACTTTATTGAGTCTAGTATTGTTCATCACATCACCTGTCTAGGTACACCAAAACAAAATAGGGTGGCTGAAAGAAAAACCACCGCCTTCTTGAGATGGCCAGATCTCTTTTGTTTACTATGCATGTTGCTGCAGGAAAACCTAGGGGTGCCTGCTAACCTGCAGGTTATGGGCCCACAAAAGTACTAGGACCACTTCCCACTTTGGGTTTTTGACAAACATGTGATTGGCCCACAAGAGTCTTAGAACCATAGAATGATAACTCACAATGTCAACTCCCTATAGTAGTGGTAATAGACTTTCAAATACTAAAACAGATCCCACTTATTAGACAGGTGGTATGTAATCAATTGTATAGGTGTTAAAGCAACATTAGAAGTACCTAGTAGTACCCACAATGTCAACAAATGTAGAAGTACACGAGTATATCGGGAACTTTCGGTAGTTATACATATACCATATATCATTTCTATATGGCATACAAGCATTTAACAAAATAAATATTTAGTTGTAGAGAGAGACCTCAAGCTCCCTCACACGGTTTCCAATCTCGTTCTCTTCTATTATCTTCTTCTTCTACCTCTCATAAACACATACATCTAACAAATCAACTTGGTATCAGAGCACTATGGGGAAGTGATTAGAAGACACAGACAACGAAGATGAGCCAAAACCAGTGTTGACGTCAGCTGTACCATTAAGTGTCAAAGGTGGATGAAACTAGGGTTTTGGTTAGAATGAATTTACAAGATTTGTGAGTTACTTTTTTTAGATATTTTCTAAGCCTGAAAGTATGTTTTTCAAGTTTTTTTTTTTTTTTGAAAAATTTCGAAAATCCCCAAATCAATTAAACTGATCGATCCGATTAGAAAGGGGTTTTTTGTGTTGATTAATCATAAGCGAATGGGTCATTTTTATGTGAAGAATCATTCAAAAGTTGTCTCGTGTGATTTGATCAAGTATTAAAGTCGTGGTGATAAATTTCCTCGTCCAATAATGGTGCCTAGCACTATTTTCACGATTTCCCTTATGATTTTTATTTAGAACAATGTTGTTTGTGTTGGATTCACTTGTTGAAGGCTCTTGTGTGATTATACACCTCTCGGTGTTGTAGATTAGTGGTTCGAGCTGGGTCTGAGGTTGGACAAGTGTGTTTTTTCCTTTGTATTTGTATGGACTAAAGACTGGAGTGCCTTGATCGTGGTTTGTTGTGTTTTCTAGGATGAGGAGCCTCGTGTTTGGTGTAGTTGTGTGGCCGTACTACTTGTAGGTTGTGCTTCTTTATTACAAGTTATCTCCAATCATCATGTCTGATATCAATGAGACATCTAATCCCTTTGGCACTGTTAATGCCAACATGGGCAACATCCCTCTTGATGTTCCCAATGCTCAGATTACCACAGTTAAGTTTAATGAAACTAAATATTTAGCATGGTCTCGATCTGTTCTTCTTTACATCAATGGCAAGGATAGCATGGTCTTGATGATATTCCTATTCCTAGTATCAAGGATCCAAAGTATCGCAAATGGAAAACCAATAAAGCCTGAGTTTAGCCACTGTATTTACTCCTCAAGACAACCAAGTAAATATAGAATCATACTCAGAAGTCGAGAATACAGCCACGGGTTATGAAATAAAACAAGCCATCTCATAATTGAAACAAAGAGATTTACCTTTGGTTGTGTATTACGCTAATTAGAAACAAATGTGGGACGAAATGGATCATTATCTCACCTTCCGTCCTAGATTTTGAGCAGGTTTGAATAAACATTTTCAGCAAAGATCTGCTTCCTTCCCTTAATGAGGGTTATACATACTTGCATCGTGCGGAGAAGCGGCATAGCACTATGACCCTGTCGGCTACAGTTGAGAGATCTGCCTTGGTTTCTTCTTCTCAAAGAGGTGGTTGTGGGGGCAGTGGCATGAGAGACCGTGGAGGTGGTATATTTGGTAGTTTATCTGATAAGAGAGACAAGTTGAAGTGTGAACATTGTGGTGACAGTCTAAAGAACACTGTGGTGACAATCTAAAGAAACCTACACCACACTAAAGAAACCTGTTGCAGAGCACTATTGCAATAAGTTCTACGGATTTTATGCAATGGCACAATAGATTAAGCCATCTTTCTTTTTCCTTATTACATAAGATGTTTCCTAGGTTGTTTTTTCTTCTAAGTTTCATTGTGAACCATATGAGCTTGCAAACCATTGTAGATTAGTCTATCCTATTAATAATAAAATAAGTTCAATTCCTTTTCATCATATGCATTCTGATGTGTGCGGGTTCGCTCCCACTATATCTTTATTTGGCTTCATTTACTTCATTACATTTGTTGATGATTACTTTACAGTAACATGGGTTTATCTATTAAAGGTCAAGAATGATGTATTTTCTACAGTAAATTATTTATTCGCACGGTATTAACCCAGTTTGACAAGAAAGTATATATTTTGTTATGATAATAATGGTTAGTACCCAGTTTGCAAACCATAGGATGCTTAGTACATGATCTAACATCCTTTCTAAGAGCAATAGGTTTATCAGAATCATCTAAAGACCTAGGAGCGGAAAAAGGGTTACATGCTTCAAGAGTTGGATCCAAAGAAGATTCTAGAGGGGAACATGAAACTGATCATGGTTCTGATCACTTTGCTTCTTCCTTCAAGTGTACAATTGTAGTTCAGTCTCCCCCTTTCCACTAATACTACCACGATTAAAATGATACAAAGGAATAGGAACAAGGAGTGGAACAGAGGAAGACAACTTTTTACTTGACTTCCCCTTCTGAAGAGATGTCTTCTCACACAAAAAAGAAAGGAATGGTCTCAAAAAAGGTCACATCTCAGGAAACAAACTTGAGACTGGTCAGAAGATGAAAACATTTGTACCATTTCTGATTTACATCATAGCTCAAAAAAACACATTTAAGTGTTTTTTGGTATAACTTGGTGCAATCAGATTTAAGTACATGAACATTGAAAATACACCCAAGTGTTTTTAGAGGAAGAAAAATAAGATAATATTTGGAGAAAGAACTTCCAGAGGTGACTTATATGAAAGAACATGTGTGGTATTCGGTTAATAAGATATGCAACTGTTCGAATGGAATCAGACCTGAAAGTCTTAAGAACATTCAAGGTGAACATAATTGCACAAACAATTTCAAGAAAATATCTATTTTTACGTTTAGCCACTCTATTTTGCTCAGAAGTATGCGGACATGTATTCTAGTGAACAACACAAGACTCAGCAAAAAATGAACAAGTTAGACTATAGTATACGAAGTTTGGCATTATACAGGGTGACAATCATGTTATGAGAAGGCTTGAATGCAGTACACACATCACTTTAGTATTTAGTAGATAAATCCACGTAGCTCTAGAATAATCATCCGCTAAGGTGACAAAATATTTAAATACAAACAGTAAAGTAATAGGGACAGGACCCCACACATCAAAGTGTAAATGGAAAAAAAAGGTCAAACTTCGAGTAGTACTAATAGGACAAACAGATCGGCAATGTTTTGCCAATTGGAATGGTTCACAATAAAGACCAAAAGTAAGAAAAATAGACTGAGGAAACATCTTTTGAACAAAGAAAAAGAAGGGTAGTCAAGTCTATGATACCACTGTAACAACTCATCTAAAGAGGAAGGGGAGATGTTCCTTTTTATTACTAGTGATGTTATTGTTGTATTGGAATCTACAAACTAAAGACCATCATTCTCATGTCTCAAACCAATCGTCTTCTGTGTCACAAAGTCCTAAAACAAACAATGAGAAAGAAAAAAATGTGACAATGCAATTTAAATCCTTGGTGAGTTGACTAATAGACAACAAATTTAAGATAAAATTGGGAACATGAAGTGCAGAGGACAAATGTATATTAGATGTGACAGGAATATCTCCACGCCCAGTAACAGGGGAATAAGATCCATCCACAATGCAAACTTTGTCAGTCCCAGAGCTAACATGATATAAAGTAAAAAAGAAAGACATATTGATTATATGATGAGAGACTCTTGAATCAATGATCTAAAAAGGAGTAGAAATAGATGCGGTGGGCTGATACCAATGTACCTGAATGAGTGACCGAAGATGTAGGGGTTGCCAAAGAAGGATCAAGCTGAGATATGAAACGTCGGAAGGCCTCAATCGTTTTCCGAGATAAACCACCAATCATCAAATCCATCATTAGAAGAGATAGGAGATGCTACGATATGTGTACAACATCTATTGCCTCCAAAACAATTACCACCTAATAATTGCTTAAAATTGTATTATTATCTTAATTACAATAGGCATTATTGCATTTCTTTTATGTGTATTTTTAAATTTATACGTAAATTATGCATCTTCTCTTGTAGAAACTCAAGAAAAACCAAATTGGAGATTGAAGCTCATTAACAAAGCTTACCCATTGAGATAAAGTTAAAAAAAGATGGAGATCAACACTAACCAATCTAATCAAGTGAAGATCAAACATCCAAGAGAATTTAAGAGTAAAGCTGAATAGAAAATGATGATTGGAGATTGGACCAGCTCAAACATGGATCAACCAAGTCAAAAAGGTGTCGTGTCGACTTGAAAGAATATTTTCACTCCAAGCTTAAATTGGAAAAAAATGCTAAAAAGAAAGTTTTGAGTCACTCTTGGTATTTGGATCATAACTTTCAACACACAAATCGGATTGAGGCGAAGTTAGATGCATTAGAAAGAAGACTCAAAGATCGAAAATTTCATATTTCAAATTGATTCTTAGATTTGGACGCTTTAGGGGTAAAAATAGAAGGCAAGTTAAAAATATTTTGGAAAGACAAAAATTTAGAAAGTTTGTGGATCTTTTGGCCAAGGATCTCTCTCAACTTTTTCTCTTTAAAAGAAGAGCAACAATGGACAAAATCATTACTCCTCTCTTCTCTTTTAATTCTTTAGGTTTTAGTCTTTTTACCATGGCTCTTATAGTGAGGATGACGGGCAAAAGGATAGGTTAGGGTTAAGAGGTGAAGTTTGATAATTTATGATATTATTTTAGGTTAACACTTACTGTTTATGTGATAGTTGTTTAATTGAACGTTTAAATTTTGTTTTGTTTATTGTTTCAATTCTATAAAAAAATTTTGATTTATTGTGATTTCAGAATACATTGAATGCTTAAAATAGCCTTGTGACTTATTAACAAGTACGTAACTGTTTTCAACATTCAATTATGTAATTATCTTCTTATGTGAATGTTATTATTGTTTTAATGGTGTGATATTTCGGTTAGATATAACCTTCATTTGATTCTAACTGTGATATGTTGATCCAAAATAAATTATAAATTATTAAATGGATCCTTGAAACCTTAGTTCATTTTATTACTGTTTCTTTTATCACCTTACTTTTGCTCCATACCGTGTAAAAACCCTGAATCAAATATCTTTATCATTTTTTCCTCTTTTGTAATCTTTGTTTTTGTTACACAAGTCAATCATTGTTGATTCAACCTTATGTGCAGTACTACAACACTTGTAAACTTGCAAGTAAAATAACCAGGAATTTTTTGTTCATTAATTTGGATCATTAGCTTAGGCGTAACACCACCTCTACCACTACCTAAATCACCTTGTTAAAAGTACACAGAGGTTGTTTATGAGGATTCACATGGAAGTCCAACAATACTCCTTTATGTGCCCGACCGGCCACAATGCTCACATTTGAGCTTATCTCTGTCAATTGAAGTATTATTAAACCGGTTGCCATGACCACATATGCTACTTGACAAACTTGGCGTTTGACTGACTTCTAACATTTTCCAAGTGAACATTATCAACTAGAAGTCACAAACAACACTTCTTCAACACTTACACACAAGTACACATTTGACTGACTTCTAACATTTTGCAAGTGAACATTATCAACTAGAAGTCACAAACAACACTTCTTCAACACTTACACACAAGTACACCACACGGTTACTGAAATATCATTACTAATTTCACAAACAATACATAACAAACCACTTCCAATAGAGGAATAAAACCAAATACTCGGGTTACACAATCTAGCTTAACTTAAATCACTACTAAAAGAAACACACAAACTGTAAGAAACATAATCAAACCTCCATAAGTCTTTCACAACACAACTACAAAAGGCTACACAACCTATCAACCAATATGACATTGCACCAACTAGAATATATAGAATCCACCCACAACAACACCCGGAAGAGTCAGGAACATACACAAAAACGTCTAAACCACCACCATAGTATATTATCATGTGCTAGCATGTAGATCCAGTCACCAATCATAAAAAATTAACCCCATAATGATCCCTAACACTGTAGACATAAAACAAAGTCCAGAAAAAAAAAAAAAAAAATTCGAACTCCAAGGTGGGGTAATACTTGTTCCGAAAAAAATTCATATTTCTCTTGATATACATCGGAATCGAGTGGTATTTTTTTGTAGGGTTTCTATGATGTGGGAGAAGAAAATCAGTAGAAAGAATTCCCCGAAAAAATATCCAATCAATCACACCATTAAAAAAGTTGAAACTGAAAATTTTTGGTTATTTTAAAGAAAAATCCTAAAAAATCTATCAAATTACTCAAACATTGTCGGAATGATCTCTAAAAAATTGTAGAAATAGAGATCTATCAATTCCATCAAAACACTATCACACACACCTTGTATGTCGCTCAACTACTAACATCAACCTTGGACCTTCCACTATGTCTTGCTCTGATTCCAAGTTGAATAATGACTTCATGTAGGTCAAAGGAAGAAAAAAAAGAAAAAAAAAGGAAAGAGGAAATGGACGAGAAGCGAAAAGAGGAGAGAGGAGTGATGGAGAAAACGTGTATAGAGTCTCTCTACACTTTAGATATTATTTATATATGAGATAGTGGGTCTATACCATATGGTATAGTATAGCTTGTGTACATGACATTTATTCACTCAATACAATGTATCTCAACATCATACTAGCTTGCTCTCTAGATCACACAAATGGGTTGTATTCGGGTCGAATTCAAGACACTTTTCCAACAATTTCATTCATAAAGAAAGTATGTCTTAGATCTTCTCTAGGAAACATGCTTGACAGGATATAGGCCTTCCTATTGACCCAACTCATAGATGAAAAAATAAAGGACGGTGATCTTCTTATTGATGCTGAGGGATATCATAAACTGGTAGGCTGTGACATCTATTTATCCTTGTTTAGACCCAACATTGCATATTCAATTAGTCTTGTCAGTTTATGCATGCTCCCATGAGAGCTCACTTGGAGGCAGCCTATAAAATTCTTAGATACTTAACAGGATGTCTTGGTAAGAGTCTCATATATGGAAAGAGAGGGGACCTTTGCGTTAAAGCATACATAGATGCTAACTGGGCCAGTTCCGAATCTGATAGGAGGTCTACATCTGAAGACAGTACATTTGCCGGATGAAATTTGGTAACATAGAGAAACAAGAAATAACCAGTAGTGGCTACATCAAGTGTAGATGCAAAGTTTAAGTCCATAGTCCATATAATCTATGAACTTCCATGGCCTATGGAATTGTTGATTGAGTTATGATTTACTACTCTAGGCCTAATGACCTTATGTTGTGACAACAAGGCAACGATAAACATCTTTCATAACCTTGTCCAACATGATGAAACCAAAAATGTGGAAGTGAATAGGCATTAAAACACCACCACCAGTCTAGGACTATCTGTTTGTGTGATATACTAGTTGAATGTCATGCATTTTTCTTCTATTTTGAGCAAGTTGAGAATATTGGATCTGATGTAGTACAATAGAAATGATAGCCAAGAATATCAATAAAACTCAAAAGTGATGTAGCGGAAACAAACAAAAAAAAGATAAAACCTGGTTTGTAGCCTCTCACCACAAGAACCAAGGAGGTGTTGGACTCTCATCAACTTAAGTGTTAAAAAAAAACTTCTAAAAAAAACTAAATCCCCTTTAAACAAGTAATTCTCAAAAAACGTAGCCTTTTAAATTTAAAAGACCAAATCTCCTAAATCTTAACAACTTGAGAAGATCTTATGACTCTTCTCTAAACCATATTTCCCAAATCTTGATAGCTTGAGAAGATCTTATAGGATTTTTTTCTAAGGTTGTCATACAGCTATCATGTGGGTCCACTTTATTAACAAAAACCTACTTTAAAAATTGCTCTTAAAGAATTGTCATCCAGCCCTCCATGGGACCCAAAATTGATTTTTTAAACTCTTAAATTCTGTGGGATTTTTCTAGCTGTCAACCCCTACAAGTTTACCAAAAAACCCTTGACATCGAACCTTATTACAAGTTGTCATTGCCATTACATGTGAACCCCACTTGATCTTCCATGTCCACATCAGGATCTCTATACTCCAGCTTGAGGAGTGTTAGAAATATAGATGGTTCATGTATATTGGGTATAGTTGTAAAAACATGTAATTGGGGAGTTCTTTTCTATCCTTCTATGTCTTGTGTTGTATTAGTATGGTAATATTATAAAAAATAAAATACAATTTAGAAGTGAGCGTGCACAACACTCTACTAGAATTTGTCCTAATTCTTCTTCTTTCTCCATCAAACCATAGGCCTTTAGTTCACATATCCTAACCTTAGATTACCATTTTCAATTCTCTTGTCCTTTTAACGCGTTCAGCTTGCATCATCTCACTTCTTCTCATTGGGTCAGTCATTAGTCTTCGTTACATATAACCAAGCCATCTCAATGGACTTTCCCTCATCTTATCACCTATTGGTGCTACACTTAAGCTCTTGCTTCTCACAAATGGATTCATTCCTAATTTTCTGCTTTCTAGACTTGGCACTCATCCATCCTAGCCTACAATCATTCTATGTAAGTGTTGTTAGTCGGCTGCCCTACATTCTGCTCCACATAGCATGGTTGGTCTTAAAGCTGTATTATAAAATTTTTCGTTCAATTTTAGTGATACTCTTTTATCACACAACACTCTAGAAGTACCTCTCCACTTAATCCATCCCACTCTTATTCTACAAGCAACATCATCTACAATATCTCCTTCCTTGTGCATGATTGAACCAAGATAAAAAAAAATTGATTGGTTATCAATCTAAACTAATCCCACATTTCTACTCTTATTTTTTACTATTCTTGCATTCTATATATTCTGTTTTAGTCCAGCTTATCTTAAAACCATTTGATTTTAAAACGCCCCTCCATAATTATAACTTGACACCCCTCACTAGTCACTAGTCTAGTTCACCAACACAACGACACTTCCTCCAGTATATACCTAGTCAACCCATCCATAACTAAGGAAAAAAGATACAGGCTCAACACTAAGTCAATGAACCCTGGTGCAAGTCTACTATTGTTGCAAACTTTCTCATCTCTCCCTCAACTATCCTAACACTGGTTCTCATTGCATCATACATAATTACATGTGCCTTTTCTATGTCAACAAGGCCATGTGAAGACCTTTCTTCTTTTCTTTATACTTTTCCACCAGTTGTTGAAGTAGAGAATGCATATGATAGAGTACCAAGAAAAGAAGAAAGGTCTTCACATGGTCTTATCAAGTACCAAATTTACAAACATCTTCATCAATCGTCGAAGTTAAGATTAATAACCAAAGAAATACACCAGATTGATCATTTTTGTTATCAAGCTAAAAAGAAATTAAAGATGTTTCACATAGATCTAGAGCAGGGTGGATAATGGGGAAAGCGTATTCTAGTCATACTTAATGAACAATATGAGGGTAATTATATTTTATATGACATGGCAAAAAGACTTAAGGCAGGAACATTTTGTTTTCATGAAGATGGACACTTTATTATTCAGTTTGAAAGTGGGAAATACATTGATAGTATAGAGTTACGTGAAGACATTTTAGAGGGTTATCAAGTGATCTTACGAAAGAATTAGTTGAATGAGATGAAGGGTACATTCAACAGGGTATCTAATACTCTTCGGCTTTGTGATTGGAGAGTATATTATCAAAATCCAATCAGAAATGTTAACGTGGGACCACTGATTTCAAACCAGTCAGATCAGAGCGAGCATGATGATACTTTAAGAAGGGCAGATAATTGTTCTTCTATCAATGACTAATATGATGAATGATAGAAGAAAATCCAGAACACACTTGACAAGATCCAGCTTTCTCTCCAATATAAGAGTACAAAGGTGGATGACTCCAAGTCTGACGTTGGAGTGCAGGCAAAAGGGATATAGAGTGTAACTAAAGAGCTAAAGGTGGAAGTTCAGGAATGTGAAGCCAAGACCACAGATGAAGACAATAGCATAAAAGAGACCGAGGTAGTTAGTGATGACCAGTTCGATGAGCTAGCAGAGCCTACAAAGGAGTGTCTCTTTGTCTTCCCGATTTATAATCCGCCATCTGATGATGCCCCAATTCATTGTAAAATTTTGTGATCCGTCAATTTTAGCAAGTTTCTAATTGTTTAACGTTTTAAGCCTATTTAAAAGCAACCCCTTCCCATAATTTTACAATGAAGATGATTGGATGAACAAAAATTTTGGTTGTTTTCTTGCTCTCCATGAGTGGAACTCTTTCTCTTCTTTAAGCTTGAAGCGTCTTCAAGTCATTGGTACCTAAGACTTGGCTTGGTTTAGTGATTTCCTCAAGGTACATCCTTCTTCTTCCCTATTCTCTTTCTTGTTATTCTTCCTTTTTTTTATTAATTTTATGGTTTTCCTTGCTGCCCATATCCATAACCACCTCCATATCCATATTTTCTCATCTACTTCAATCCCTAAACTTCCCTACATCAATAGGCTCCCTACAATCTCATTTCTCTTTGTTTCTTTTATTACTAAACCACTCCAATACTAAGAACACCACTCAGCCAACCCATAATCTCAGGAAAAAAAAATTCATCAAACCCATGTAAAAAACACTTTACCCTGCTGTCCAGGGTTTTCAGCATTTTCTTTTAAGAATCCTTTGTGAATTAACATGGGGTTTGATACCCTACCCTCTGTGGTTGACATTGGAACACCTACCTAGGTGTTTTGAATAGAAAATTTCAAAACCCATGCACGTACAAGCCTGTGGCCACATTGGTTTTCTATGCCCGTTAATTCTTAAAGAAAGCCTATTTTCTTCCATCCGGGATGAACATACTAACATGTCCATGCCCACCGTGAAGATTGGAAGGATTTATTTGCTTATAATAATAAGCAAATCCTTGTTTCAGAACATATAATTTCTATTGGGAATCTTTTGGGTCTTCTAGGTGTTTGATAAATTGCTTAAGAGAAGTTTTACAGCCTGTGCTGCATCAAGGTGCTTCTGGAGTGTTGTATAATTGATACGTACAAATGAAATCGACATGAAATTTTACAAGACAGCTATAAGACCAACATGTTATGGAACAGAATTCTAAACAACAAAGAAATTAAACATACACAAAATGTAAAGCTGATATGAGGATATTGAGATGGATGAATAGCAAGACTAAATTGATTAGTATGAGAAATGAATATAGTAATGGGAAGATATGGTAGCAGCAACAGGTGACAAGATAAGGATGTGGGAAAGTCGTGCAATAAAGACCAATAACTGCTCCAGTGGGAAGAAGTTTTGTGAAGCAAGTGAAAAACACAGACGGAAGCAACCACACACACACACACACAGGAAAAATCTACAACACCAAAATACCATCAATAAAAGTGCTAACATAAGAGAATATTTACCATAATTTTGAGAATCGGCTTCTTCCTCAACTAACTCTGGTAACAAATTATCAGTTAAAGCACCAACTCCATGAAGCTTCTTGCATGCTTCAAGGCATACAACTTTCTTCAGCATGTTGCTTTGGCCATGAACAAAAACTCTTTGTATTGGGCAGCTCAAGGGAAGATGTAAGGTGCAAGACTTGGACTCCTTGTCAATGTCAAACCGAGGAACTGGCCTAAAATACCTACAAACAGAAGATAAAAGATATGTTAAGCTGAAAAAATTAACCATTGTGTCCTAATGTGCAAACAAAAACAAAAGATAAAAATCCATTTTGACAACTTCGGAAGTGAAGATTATGGGAACTAACCCATCTGAAGGGAGTCGTGAGCAATAAAAGTAAATCAGGGCAATGCTAGAACTGAGTGTCACGATAGCTCCAGTAGATTCAACACAATAAAATTCCTCATCACACATTTCACTTTCGAGAGGTGCACAAGGAAGAGAAGCATGGCGTAAAGATTGTTCCCGCATAATATCTCCACTAGCAAGAAAATTGTGTACCCTTGAGAGTGTAGAAACATCCCCACTAAAAACAACAAGAAAATCATGATAAATAAAGTCATTTAGATGCTACTTGCACCATGAAATCCTACTATATAATGCCATATCATCAATTTATATTGCACCTGCATTCGAAAAAGGAAATTGTTTGCTGAACAATTATTTTTCTTACGAACTCACATATGTAACAGATGCAACAAGCAAGGAACAAAACTGAAATTTGATGACAAGGTCAACACCATAGAGAAAATTCCAAAAAGATCCAAAGAGAAAAACAACAAAAATATGTTCAATATTTAACTTTTATGAGAACTTCACATACTCAAAACACACAAAATTCTAGAATTTCTAGAACATTATAAAAACCTGTTAAATATTAGGAGTTTCTAATAAAAAGTTGGACACTAACTACAACCAGACCCCTCCACAACGAAAGGCAGAATGTTTTTAAAAAGGAATAGGTAATCATGACATAGCAGAATGGAAAAAAAAAAACCTTCTGCATAAAAAGATAATTAAGCACTATTTCAAGAGTAAAAATAACATTATTTCAAGAATAGAATAAAAGAGGGAAAAGGACTAGAACAGTACCTTCGTACAATTAATAAATAATCTGAGCCCTGCATTCTAGCACGACCGCGCGATTGTATAAAACTACAAACGGTGGCTGAAGGATCAAATCTGATAACCAAGTTGCAACTTTGAACATCTAAACCCTCTTCAAGAATCTGTGTTGCTACAATAATGTTTACCTGAGAATATGTCATTCAAGTGATGTTTAGATGCATGTCATTTGATAAAAACTAGAGAGAGAGAGAGAGAGAGATCCGTACCACGCCTTTCCGGAATGCTTCAATAATTTTCATTTGTTCATTCCTAGTCTGTGACTGTAAACGAGAATGATTCCCAGCCATGTAATCTGTCTTCCAGAAGCTCAGTTGTGGCAGTTTGCTCAGCAGAGACTGAAGAACAATAGTTGAAATGACCCTCTCAACAAATATTATACATCTCAAATCCTTTATCATCCTGTGCATAGAACCATGTAAAGGAGATCTCATCAGCTTGAATATACTTTCGAAATAAAATAACAAAACATTTGATAAAAATCCTAAACACTTTGAAGACCTATCTAGAAAGAAAAAAAAAAAAGGCTAAGCAACCTGCCTTTTTTTTACAAGGAGAAAATTTTATTAGGGAAAACCCAAGAGTTGCACGAGAAATACAGCCATTAAAAGACTCCAAAACTGAGAGAGTCCCATTCCAGCATCCAACTGTAAAATTTTACGTTAAGAAAGTACGAAAGAGAAACCCAATAGTACATGAGGGAGAGAGCAGTACACAGGAGCTGCTCCAGGTTCACAGACTTGTATTTGAAAATCCGAGAGTTGCGCTCTGGGCTAAGCAACATGCCTTGATATGGCATGAAGATGAAAATTGGAATCTCGTGAGATCAGTCATGTTTTTATGTTTATTTCTTGTATACATGGTTTTTTCAGCAGTCGAGTATTTTTATCTTTTCATATATTAAATGAAATGTGGCCATTAGATATTAGATTTTAGTTAAGTTAGTAAGGAGTTATAGAGGCTTTTACACACTTTTCAAGGCAAGGTAACTATAAAATTTCCCAATAAGGCTGGATGCCTCTCCGATTGTAACCTATAAATGATGAGGACATGGGAGTAAGGTCGGACCCACACTTGGCCTTGGTGGGGTCTATACATGGAGCAAATTATTGAAGATGCAATGTTATGTGGTTTAGCATGAATCTTATAGGGCGGGTAACATATATTTTATGAGTCCATGTAATAAGGCCAATAGTGCCAAGATTTTGATTGTGTTTTTAGAGTAATCCCGTTTTCGGTGTTTAGCCCACTTTTTCAGAGGGCAAAACTTGTCATTTTGGCTTGATTTTGGCATTTTTAGATACGCAATTCAATTATGTTTCTAACAAGACCAAGATTGTGCAAATCCGATGTGATTTGGGAAAGTTGTGACCAAATCACTAAGGGAGTGTCAATAAAAACAGGAATAGTGTTTTTTTTATAAAGTTTTAAGTTTTAGTTATTTTCATTTTAGGAAAGTGGGTATTTTAGTTTTATGTCTTAGAAAACTTGGCTAGCAAGTTTAGGGTTTTAGGAAGTTTCTGATTTTTGTAAGTTTTAATTGTTAAGGTTG
>JAOXJP010272008.1:0-20100 GCA_025762735.1 Platanus orientalis | reverse complement strand
ACAACAACAACAACAACAAACAGCCTTATCCCAACTATTTGGGGTCGGCTACATGAATCCTGTTCCGCCATTCCACTGTTCAAGTTTGTTATTATTAATGAAAATAATTCTTCAATTTATATTGTTGATTCTATTAATTTGTGGCATGTTAGATTAGGACATGTTAATTTTAAGTCCATTCAAAACATGATAAAAGTAGGTTTATTTTATAAATGTCAAAATGAGAAATTAGAAAAATGTAATATATGTATAAAATCAAAGATTACTAGAAAACCATTTCACAAAATATAAATAAATACAAAATTGTTAAGTTTAATACATTCTAACATATGTGAATTAAATAGTTTAATTACTAGAGGAGGTGAAATATATTTTATTATTTTTATAGATGATTTCTCTAGATATACTTATATTTATTTAATTAAAACAGAAGATGAAACATTGAATAAGTTTGAAATTTATAAAACTAAGTAGAAAACCAACTAAAAACAAGAATTAAAATACTTAGATTAGATAGAGGTGGTGATTATACCTCAAATGAATTTAAAAATTATTGTGAAAAACAAGACATAATTCATTAAATTATAATCCCTACACCTTAACAAAATGTGATAGCAGAAAGGAAAAAACCAAACATTAGTAAAATGGTAAATGCAATGATAATAAATTCGGGATTACGTAATAGTTATTGGGGAGAAGCTTTACTAACATCTTGTTATATTTTGAATAGAATTTCACATAAGGATACAAAAGTTACATCTTATGAACATTGGAATAAACATAAATCAAATTTAGATTATCTTAAAGTGTTGCAGTGTTGTAGAGCATTAATGAGATTACTGATTCTAAAATACAAAAGTTAAGAGATAAAACCATTGAAAATATATTGATAAGATATGTTCAAAATAGTAAAGCATATCATTTCTTATTTATAGATGATAGATATATAATTGTTAAAAATTTGGTCATAGGATCAAGAGATATAGTGTTCTTTAAAAATACATTTCCTTATAAGGAATCAAGTATGTCTAATGCATCTAAAGTTCTTAAAAGAAAAGAAATAGCAGAGGTAGAAAAAGTAGAACCTAGATGAAGTAAAAGAAAAAGAGAAATCTCTTATAATCTAGAAAAATATTTTTATCTATATTTGATAGAATGTGATAGAAATCAAATCACAAACTACGTAATGTTACTAAACATAAATAAAGATCCTAAAACTTTTAAGGAAGCCATGGGTTCTAAAGATATTTCATTTTGGAAATAAACAATTAATGATGAGATGGATTTCATTATGGCTAATCATACATAGAAATTAGTAGATCTACCTCCAGGATGTCAACTAATACGTTACAAATAGATATTTAAAAGAAAATTAAGAGCAAACATATCGATTAAAAAATTCATGGCTAGGTTAGTAGCCAAAGGTTTTAAACAAAATGAAGGAGTTAGTTATTTTAACACACATGATTTTATAACTAGAATAACAACTATTAAAATTTTAATTACATTAACGTCTATTTATGATTTAGTTGTACATCAAATGGATGTCAAAACTGTATTTTTGAATAGTGACTTAAATGAAGAGATTTACATGAAACAACATAAAGGTTTTATTATGACAAACCAATAACATAATATACGTAAATTGATTAAGTCACTTTATGGCAAAAAAAAAGCTTCAAAGCAGTGTCGTGAAAAGTTTAATAAAGTAATACAATCCGATGGATTTAGATTAAATGAAACTGATAAATGTGTTTACACAAAAATTGTTGAAAATATAATTGTGATCATTTGTTTCTATATTGATGATATTTTAATCTTTGGAAATGATCTAGACATTGTCATAGATATGTACTAAAATATATTTATTATCAAGTTTTGCTATGAAGAATATGGATAACGCAAATGTTATTTTAGGTATCAAATTAAAAGAAAAATAGTGATGATATAGTATTTACACAGTCTCATTACATTGAATCTATTCTTAAAAAGTTTGATCGTTTTGATTATAGACTTGTATCTACTCCATTTGATTTGTGTAAAGCTAACAAAAAATAATGGAATATGTATAGATCAATTAAAATATCTATTATAATTGGTAGCTTAATGTATGCTATGTATTGTACAAAACCAAATATAATTTATGTTGTTGGTATGTTAAGTAGATATACTCATAACCTTGGATACTGACAATGAAAAGCTGTAGATAAAGTATTTAGATATCTAAAGAAAACAGTAAGTTATGAGTTATGTCATAAAAAACAATTTGATGTATTGGAAAGATACACAAATGCTAGTTGGATATCTAGTTCAGATGACTCAACCAGTGGGTGGATATTCACTATAAGTGACATTGTAGTATCTTGGAGATCCAACAAACAAACTCGCATAGCTCATTCCACTATAATAACATAGTTTATTGAATTGGCAGTTGCGGAGAAAGGTGAGGAATGGATAAAAAATTTATTTTATGAAATACCATTATGGCTTAAACCAATATTTGTTATTTCTTTGCATTTCGATAGTGAAGCCACATTGTTAAGAGTATATAATGGTATGTATAATGGAAAGTCTAGACATATTAGGCTAAGATATTCATATGTGAGACAACTTCTGAAAGATAGAGTAATCACATTGGAATTTGTTATATCGAAAGAAAATTTAGTTGATCTTTTCACTAAAGGCCTTGTAAGAGATATGATCTGGAAGTCATTTAGGGAGATGAAATTAAAACCTATAAATTAAGTTAACTATGGTGGGAACCTAACCTGTAATTAAGTTTAATGGAAAAAAAATAAACCATAAAAGTCAACGATATGCATTAAAACAATGAGATAATAATATATCTAATTCATTTACAATTAATGCATGTCTGTATGGATAAATTAGGTGAGTTTAAGTACTCTTAATGAATCTATATCTATATAGAGAAATGAATACATGTAGATACACTTCAGATTGATTCATCTATATAAGTGTGAAAGTTTGGTTGTTTCTTATGAGACTTAAGGTTTTGTCTATTAGAACACTTACTAAATAGCATAAGAGCACAAGACTGTAAATGTTTTGGCTATGCTTGAACACTAGTAAGGTGAATTGTGCGTTCAATCAGTCCGGTTTAATCGAAATGGGGTTCTTAGTTCAATACTAAGGTTACTGAACACCTCGACAACTTTAATGTATTTGGACTAAATGAAGGTTCAAGTCTGTGTTCACCTTCATCTATGCACAATTTGCTACATACCTAAAATTGTATATATGTTTTTTTGTTATACCATTTTTTTTTTATTAAACTTTCAAAATGATAGGGGATTGTTGGACATTTTTCAGTTTAGAAGGGACTGATCGGGCACATGCTTGGTCGATCAAAAGTGCTAAGCCCAATTAATTGTACATATGCCAATCGATCAAAAGACTTAGCCCCAATCAATTGGGACACTCTCCTCAAGCGAAAAATGGCAATGCAAAGTTGCGATATTTAGGTTTTTCGTTCATGGAAAAATGTGAAGACACATTCAAGACGTTGACAAACATTCATACATGATTGTTCAACATGAAAGGGCGCCTAAAACATTTACAGATATGTCTTAAGGTATCCCTACAATTTCTATAAAAGAAAAACAATCTCTAACGTAAACTTCACTTTAAACTTCTCTATCTCTCTCATCTCTTTCTCATACCTCTGTGTTTTTGTGAAAATCGTTGATTTCTCTTTATATATAGTTCTAAAAGATTATCCATTAGTGTTCAAGGGTTGATCTTATGGTGTTGCAAACTGTCAATCAACAAACACAACTTCGGTTGGACTCATTTTATCCTAGAAACAAGTTTGCTGATTTGTTGAGGTCTTTGATTTTCTTAAGAATGGAATAAAAGACTAATATTGTCTTAAAGAAAACGTGATCCATGACTCCGGCATTGTTACCCATATTGTCATTTCCCTACAACCAAATCTCAATTCTAACACCTTTGTTGTGCATGGGAAACAAAAGTTGACGACTGAGTATTAGCATTCTTCGCCTCCTAAGGTGGCTAGAATCGGTTATCTCTAAAGAATACCTCATTTCGATGTTTTTGTTGAATGAAATCTATATTTACTATATAAAAATATCAAATATTCTAATCCTTAGGTTTGCTAATCAAGTCATCTATGATCTAACAAAGGGATATGAACCATGTGAGAATCTTTTACGTGTTAGGGCTTCACATTGTTTTCTATCTACGGCAGAAGTGTTAGATCATATAACCTTTCATATGGCAAAGCAAAGCCCTCTTTTATAAGCATACATTTTTTTTTTCTTTTTAATTCCAATATCTAGGTGCCTTCATGAGATGACTTCTCCTATTTCAGCCACTTGGGAGAATAACTCGCCAGATCCAAACCATCCATCAATAGGGCATCCTCGAATTAACCTTACATATTGAACGACTCCCGTAGTAATGTTAGCTTCAAAATATATTTTTTGAAATACCCACAAAAAAGGGCCATCTTTTGCTATGTGAAATGTGACAGGTTCACTAACGACCTGAATAGGGGAAGATGCAGAATGAACTAGTGGAAGCCTTTCGGGCTGCTACCTCAGCTACCGCATGTAAGATACCCCTTCCATTCTTATTCCTTTCCTAGGCACCGTGACTAGCAGCCAACTCTTTATCTTTACCCTCTGCAACTTGTGAAACTCGGCCGACTAGAAAATCTTCTGAGCCTAACGAGACACCTGATTTCTTACCGAGTTCATGGCTTGGTTTAATTTTTATGGGTGATACAACTTACAATTCTTTTTTGAATCTAAAACAAAAATTGTTTTGGTAGTTCCATATTGTTTCAAGGAATTACACCAACTAGTTTTGACCCGCCACAGCTTACAAAGTGGTGGCATCACCCATTTAACTAAAAGTTACATATGGACTCACCAAAGCTTACTCTTTTTTTTTTTTTTTTATACATTTCACTTACTATTTCTAGCCACTCGGGCCCACAGACCACCACCACCTATACTAGTGTACTACAACATTGCAAATCCTAACACTGCAAATCCTGGGAGGATGATGCCTGACCAGCCGAGCACAGATTTTGTGGCCGAAGGAAGGCCAAGTCATCTAATGATCAGCGGTTGGGCTGAAGGGCCCCACCCCTCTTTGTGTCTGTGGCGCACCATAAGGTGGCGCAGAGGATACGGCTCCGTTTTTCCTTAGCCTAGCTTGATAAGATGATCATCACCATTCTATCAGAACAGATAATCTCCCAGTCGGTAAAACCATTTGCAGCTTTGGGATTTATCAACATAATCCTGGGAGTCGAGACGACCCAGTGGATTTGGCCATACAAGATTACTGGGAACAGTGGAAGACCGCTAGTTGCACACATCAGATTTCGTGCGACCCCTAAAGTGAGCCTAAGGTAGGACTAACATTAGGGACCAACACATCAGTGCCAAAAAAGTGACTTTTAGAGGATGCTTTTCACTTCTTAGTGCTGATGTGTTAGCCCCAGATGTCAGTCCTACCTTAGGCTGACCTCAGGTGGTCCTATGAAATCCTCAGGGCTAGTTGCAAGGCAAATGCAATCACCTTGTTTCTTGAACTTATGAACCTCAACAATAAGAAATCGTTGGGCTGATTCTGAAACATTCAAAGATTTGTAAAGACCTCAAATAAAGACCACCACTAAAATAAGATGATAATAGGAGACATCAACTCAGACAATACTCAAAAAGGGTGACAACCACACCCAGTAGAGAACTCAGAATCTCCATTTTAAGTACACCACTTCAAAACTTTTCACCGGAGCTTCTCTCACACAGCAATCATCCCCGCCCAATCGAAAATCAGAACCCACAATGGCTCCATACCCACAAAAAAGGAAAGAAAAAAGTACAAATCAAAGGAAAAGAAAAGCTGAGAAGCCTCCTCAAACCACAGCAAAACATCACCCTCACTCAGAAACTCCTGTACAAATTTTATTACTCGCGTGCTCATCAAAAATCCCAAAGCTCTCTCCCTTTTGTGCCTATACCCTCATTGTCAGCCTCAATATTACAAATTCAAAATCCCAAAAAAAAAAGAGATAGAAGCCCCTTGGCTTGACTACCGATTCTGGTTTCAAAATTTATAGAAGGCTTCTCTAAAGCACCCAAAAAGTTTCTGTGATCCAACCCCTGATTATTTTTTTTGGTAAAAATCCAACCCCTGATATTTAGTTACTGGACATTCTTCATATGACTTGGTCTTTGTTCTCTAAGGTTAGTGCCAGAAAAAAGTGGCTAAGTTATTCCAAGTCCTTTGCAGAACCCGATGAAGAGTCTGTTCCATTGGAAGATTCCTCCACATTTGCAGAGGTTGATGGGCTTCCTTGATGGTTCTCCTCATTCCCACTGGTCCGTGGCTTGCCAGGTCTTGATCGAATATTGACCCCCATTGGGAAGGGCTCCTGACAGGATTAAAAAAAATCAATTTTAGGGTTTACGGACTCACATCTCTATAACTCATCCAATAAAATGTCCTTTATAAGAGTTTGAATCCTCTCTAAAAGACACGCGCACCCCCATCAAGTTTGGTTGGCTTAATCTTCTGAGTTTTTGCAGTGTCCTAGCAAAAAATGTCTCAAACATCAATAATTATAAAATACTGTATGAAGCAATGCTCATACCTGATCACCGGCATTTGGACCATCAGAATGAAATATAATAGGGCGGCATCGTTTGTCTTCGTTCATCAAGCTTGAGTTCTGGAAATGCGCAATGAGAGCAGCTTTTCCCTGGATTCGAGCATATGCAAGTGACGCCACCTTTTCACTATTGAACTTCTCCCATTTCTTACCATTGAATGCCTGTAAACAAGTACAATTTCTTTTCTTCTTTAGCTATAATTCTTATACATGTATCTTAGAAACATATGAATAACTATAACATAGATAAACGAACTTTCATAGTTATGCATAGAGTTCACAAGAACCAAACCTGATAGAAAGGAACAATCTGGAGAGAATCAATCATATTGATGAATGCATATCCCACATTGCACTTGTTCTACAAAGAAATATGCGAAACTGAATCAGTAAAGCAAGCTATTAAAAGTTACTAGTAATGAAAAAGAGTTTTCGTCAACCATTTCCCCACCCCCACCCCAAAACCATAAAATAAAATTAAAAATAATAATAATAATAAATAAATGGAACTTCCAGTGGCAGAGAATGCACTTGCCTTAAAGTCAATTGGCAAATAAATGAAATCATAAGTTCCTCGATGATGTTCATCAATCGCAGCCAAAAGCATCTTCGAAGTATACCTATAATTGCAACCACATTAAAAAAAGGAAGAAAAGGAAAAAGACGAAGAAAAAAAGACTCCACAACAACCTGAAAGCTTTCTTCCATCTAAGGGAAGACTGCAAAGATAAATGACCAAGAGTCAGGGTTTGACAACACAACAGGTAAAACAAATAATTTAATGCTTCCCTCCTCCATCATTACACAAAATGGTTCCATAATATTCTAAATCAGCCCAATTCCAGTAATCCAAAACATCCCAATCAAAGAGCTTTTCACGCTAATGAATGGTTGGAATCATGAATCAAGTCAGGTGCTGCATTACAAGGTGAGGTGTGAAAGGCATATGCTTCACTTGAGTACCCCAAATTATAATGTTAAAAATCTTTTCTTTATTTGTTGCCATGCCAATAGCCCTTTTAAAGTAGAATCCATAGATTTCGAATATAGCATCTTTCATAAATACATATGAAATATAATACCAGCATTATCAATGCCTATTACTTGATATAATGTAACTTGTTTGTTAGAAGTTGGGGGAAAAACTAGAATGAGGAGAGGAGCTTTAAAAAATAAACTACATATTTTTCCTTCATTCTTTTTCTTATTTTCCTTTTCCAGAGGACGTGAAACTACTCCGTTCATCATTTCTTTATAAACCTTATTTATCAATAAAAAAAAATTAAATACTATAAAAAAAAAAAAAAAGAACAAGGTATAAAAAGGGTCACCCAACCCAAACTTAAGGATCCAACCCAAATTTGGAATGGAGCAAAAACTACATGCAGATTACAATGAATAACAAACCCACAAAATAACTAAGATCAGGAAACACCACTCCTAGATAAAAATGAAAATGACACATAAATGACGAAAGGAGGATAAAGAAGAATGCAGGGTTACATTTACAGACCTCAGGTTGGGCTTGAACTGAGAAATCACAAGGTGAGATAAGGTTGGGTTGGCTTGGATTGAAGCCTCAGTCAATTAAGCCTGATATGTGTCAGAATTTCAAGAACAAAGGTATTTGGCTTAGCGATATAAATATTGTTCAGGTATGAGAATCTACATACACTAAAGTAATGAGTTGCCTACATGGAAAACCCATATGAATTTTATTTGGTTTTTCCTATATTATTAAAGAGTGCCACATGAGCAACCCCATGTCTTCCCTCTTTTTCATTCAATTCTATCCATTCCTAATTTCTCTCCACCATCCCTACTTCTCTTCCTACTCTCTCCCCTATCTCTCCATTACTTTTTCACTTAAACATAGATAATTTATCTCTAACAAATATCTTTCTAATCTTATCTCTCCTTTCTTTTTTTCTTACTTTTAATTTTTATTTCTTTCTTTAAATAATGTTTCCCTTTTTATTTTTTCAATTTTATTTAGGGGAGTGCATGGCCGGGTCCGGTCTGGTCCGGGTCGGGACAGGCCTTAGTAGGCCCAAGGCAGGCCCCACCATTATGTATGTTAAGCTCGGGCTTAAAATCAAGCCATGGGCCTCATCAGGCCTAAACTTCGATCGGGCTTTTTGAGCCATTTTTTGGGTCAGGTCAAGCTTAAATTTGGGGTTTATATTAGGCTCAGGGCCTATCAGTTCTAAACTTGGGTCAATTCATTTTTCAGTCATTGTCAATATGGGATAAGGCTGTTTGTTGTTGTTGTTGTTGTTGTTGTTGTTGTTGTCAATATGGGCCAAGGACAGGCTTGGGATGGCCCAATCTTATGTGCAGCCCCCCTTGGCTTAACCCATGTTCCATACGGGTTCATTTGCAAGTACATAAATAAATAAATGAATAATGGGTCAAAGACACCATAAGAAATTATAGCACAAGCATAAACCAAACAGCACCCCTAAAAATATCCTAGAGTGGACATTCTTCATTCCTTTTTCTTGGTTTGTGGAAAAATATATTTACACTTGTTTTTCAATTTAAATTTTCATACCAATTGTATTTTTATATTTTATTAATTATTTTGAATTCCATCTCGCTTGAAAAAGATGTGGCTTCATCTGCACCTCTTTTAATTACTTTGATAACAATAACAAGAAGAAAAAACCTGTTGACCCAGCCTTCCTCTGAGACTATGTAACAAGGACACTGGCATGTCTTTCTGTGTCCACCACTGATATTAGGAGTCAGAAAACACAAAACAAAAACAGATCCACACAGTTCATTTCACTTATTTTAGACATGCTTCTATCATTGTTTAGTTCATGTAAGTTCATAATATCAATAAAATGTACTTAAAATAAGCTGCTGTACATGACAAATCGTATAAATAGTATCAAATAAATGGAAGCAAATGATACGATATATAATTCAGGTTTTGCCTAAATAAACCATCAGCATGTGTCTGACACAAATCCGACAGCCAGATTTTAGAGAATCCTTGTTACTTGGAAGCAAAAAAATAAAAATAAAACATGCAAACAACAAAATGTTAACATAAAACAAATGAAAAGGTCAAAGAAGTGAGCTGGATCATTACATACTTGTTAGGAATGTTCTTTATCATAAGCGTTGTTCGGATATCTTCCCCACACAGTATCTTGTCAATATCAAGCTCATACTGTTTTTTGTTGTCAACCTGATTAGATCCAGCTTCACTCCTACGGCTCCTAACCCGCTCATTGGGAGCATCAAATGAGCTCGGCATAGCAATCATTGGGTTTCTGCTGGGGAAAATGTGACACCTCTGCTGAGGGGAGTGCAGTCCAACATTTGCAGTGGGAATTGATGGGTCCATACAGTTGCCGCCAACATGAAAGATGTTATGAGAAGCAAGTTCCAAAGGATGCAGGGAACTGCCAGAAAATCCCATACTCGCAACAGAACCTGGGTGGAAACCAGATGCCTCAGGGGACTCTCCTGCATAGGTATTTCGCCTCTCCCAGAGAGAAGGATTAACAACTGGTGCTGATCCCACATGGTGGTGGTGTACAGGTAAAACTGTATTCAGCACATGGGATGGTGCTCTTGGAACTCCATGCAGTTGAGCTGGGGGATGAGCATGAACTCCATTAACAAATGATCGTGAGTTTGGCCACATCATGGAAGTTTGAGGATGGGGATGATATGAGTTGGAATTACTCCACAAAAAGTGATGTCCATGAAAACGGTTGCCATTTCCAGAGCCAAAAACTGCCAAAAGATGAGCTATCAGTTTAAAAAAAAAAAAGAATGGAAAAAATATATATAACTACATTAAGGAAAAAACCACCAAATATCTATGTTTTGTTAAACTGTAAAGCAACCCCAACTAATCAAGGCATAGGCCTCTCAATTTTGTCCAGTCAGATGGTGATTTGGTTGAATATGAAACTAGTAAAATGAAAGTGAAACCAAAAGCATGGATTAGGAAAGCAGTCAAGTGGCAAGCCTTTTTTTTCCCTTGCTCTTTTTTTTTCCTCTGAAAAGAGAATTTAAGATGCCCCTCAGTGAGAGATGGTGAGAACAATACTAACTTATGATACTCATAAAAAAAAAAATCCTATTCATCATATTTTTCAAAACTGTCATAAAAAATGAGATAACTTGGATTATCATGCTAATCCAAATGGAAAAACTTTGGGCTAGAAGTTCTTCAAGGTGGTACTAACAAAGTGGCAGGTCCCACCCCTTTGTACATGCTTCAACAGTAACACTATGTAGTTCCCTTTCCTTTAAACCCTATGTCTCAAGTGTATCACTGCAGTTAGTAGACTACCTCAATTCTCTTCACTGGGACCTTAGATTTTTCCTTCTAATGCATCTTCCTGTTCTTTGTCATTAAGCTAGTAGGACAACCCAGTTCTTGAGTAAAATGACAATAAGTGTTATGTATTGAAGCAAACAGTTAAAAGACAACAGCAACAACAACAATAAAAGCCTTATCCCAACTACTTGGGTTGGCTGCACATATTCTGTTTCACCATTCCACTCTACCTAGGGCCATATTTGCCGTTAAATCACAAGCTGCCAAGTCTCTCCTCACTACTTAAACCTAAGTTAATTTTGACTTTCCTCTTGTCCTTTTAGCACCTTCTACTAGCATCATCTTACTCCTCATTGGCACAGTCATCTGTCTTCATTGCACACAACCAAACCATCCCAGTCAACTTTTCCTCATCTTATCACCTATTGGTGCTACAGCTAAGCTCCCGCAAATGGATTCATTCCTAATGCAAAAAAGCATAGCTGGTCTTAAGGCCGTCTCATAAATTTGTCCCTTCAATTTTAGTGGTATTCGATTATCACAAAACACTCCAGAAGCACCTTTCCTCTTTAACCATCTTGCTCTAATTCTATGAGCAACATCATCTACAATATCTCGCTCCTTGTGCATGATTGAACCAAGGTTACAAAAATGGTCACTCCAGGGTATCTCTTGGTTATCAATCTAACTAATCCCTCATTCTACTCCTATTTTTAATAAACTTGCATTCCATATATTTTGTTTTACTCCATAAAGCAGATTATATAAATAAAAGAATGAAAAAGAAGACAACATTACATGATCAATCTGTACATACCGCCTTCATTATGTTCAATTGAGTGCCCATTTGAGCCTACTCTGAGGATGTGTCTGTTATCGATTCCTTCTAATGGTCTGGAACTGATATTTGCTGCCATGGTGCCTGGAGCATTGTAAGGAACACCATTGGCTAAACCATTATGACACTCTGGAAGTGAATGAGGATGAAAAGTTGGCATGCATTGGAAACCAAACTTCATTTGGCCTGGTGAGTGACTGGGCTCACCAAGGCCAGATTGATTACCAACTGATTCAACTCTAACTGGAGAGGGTATGCTATTTGGTACACTAGAAGAGATCCCATGGTGAAATGCTTCTATAAATGGACTGATAGGTGCTCGGATTGTGGAGTGTGGACCCTGGATAGCCCCATTTTCCATGCAACTAGATGGGATTGATCCATGTGAAACTGCTCCTGAGAAAGATGCTGTTTGAGACGGCATAAACAAATTAAAAAAAAATAAATAAAAAAGGAAAACAGTCTACACTAGTTCTTGATAAATTGGAAATGTTATCAGGCAAGAGTCATACCAAAGCAACCTGATGGTAAATTATTAGGAGGGCTGCCCTCTTGCCGACATAAAATGGATTCCTCTTGCTCTAGCTCTGGAGAAAATTGTTGCATCAGACTGCAAAAGAAGAGCAATTCAGAATATAGATCCTACAATAACATAGGTGAATGATAACAGCCGGATTAAGGCATCCAGGAAAACAGTCAGTACATGAAAAGCAAACTAGAGGTTGAAAATGAAAAGTAGTGTATCTAGAAATTTCTGATTTTAGTAAAAATAGAAGTAGAAACAAGGGAGCGGTAAGATTGATAACTAAGAGACACCCCAGAAGACATTCTCGTTGTCTCAGTTCAACCATTCATTAGGAGGGAGAGATGGAAAATGATATTGCTCAGAAAAATTAGAGCGGGGTGTGTGATGAGAGAGTTGCTTCTGAGTTCTGAATGCTGTGTGAATGATGCGTACCATTAAAATTGATGGCAAAATTTAATAAAATGGCTATAAGACCAGCCATTCTTCATGGAGTAGAACTTTGGGCACAACCAAGAAAGAACACAAACATAGAATAATGATTGTAGCAAAAATGAGGATGTTGAGATGGATGAGCAGCAAGACTAGAAAGGATAGAATAAAAAAACGAATGTGATCGCAAAAACTTCAAGGTAGTGCCAATAGGTGACAAAAAGGGGGGAAGTTGACTAAGATAATTCAACCCTGTGCAATGAAGACAAAATAAGTGATATGAGCAAGATGAAAATGTTAAAAAGGACATGGGGAAGGCCAAATGACTTGTGTTGGTGTAGTGAGAAAAGACATGAGTGCTTAAGTGATACAGGACGCGAAACTGCACATACTCAAATTTGACAGGCTATTGCAAGGGTATTTTGGGTTAAATTTTTTTAATTTTGTGTTAATCTAGGTTAGTTTGGGGTTTTTAGCTATTTCCACGTAGAATAGGTTTTATTAATTTATTTGGAAAGTGAAAGTTTTATTTCCAACACTTTTCTTTAAATCTTATTTTGGGAGGTCAAAACTAATTCATTAAACTTGATTTTGGTTTCATTTGAAAGGTTCATTAGTTACCATTCCAACAAATCCAAGTTCTTGCGAACCCAATGTGATTTGGGAAAGTTATAGCCAAAATATTGGTAGGTATTACTTTGTGATGGGAATTAATTATTTCAGAGTTTTACCTTATACAAAATTTAGTTAGAGTAAGATTTGGAAGCCTAGAGTGTAAAAATTATATATACACTTTGTCACTCAGAATCTTATAATTGAATGATTGAATGAGTGAATTTTTTAAGACAGACCTTGGAAGTGTGAATGCCTCCAAGGTGTAATTGCCATGAACCCTAGGTGTAAGCAACTAGTGTGACTACCTGCCTACCTTCTTATGTTATTATTATTATTATTATTTTGCAAAATTATTTGCTACATAGTCTACAATCAACCCTTAATTCTTTCAAACCTTCAACTATAGCTAATCTCGCAAACCTTTGTCCTTGAATACCTCAACCCTAGAGAAAGAGTACCAGAATGCATTAATTTGGTCCAAAGCACCAGATCATTCCCTTTTGGTCCAGCATCATTATGATAAAAAATGAAGATATGGTCGTAGATAGAGTGGAATGGTGGAACAAGATTTTTGTAGCCAATCCCAATTGTAAGTAGTAACCAGATGTGCCTCTCTATTAGGGAGAATTTAGAGTTCGTGTCCCCCCTCCCAGTAAGGGTGTCTCTCAAACTTGGCTGTCCATATTAATAAGGGGTCAAGTACATGAAAGAAAGACAGGAAATGAGTGTGCTTGGACAATACCACCGTCTAGAACCCCCAGGGCGGCTTGGTTCAACTTTGATCTGTTTCCCTGCAATATCACTCCTGTTCAATGCACGAAGTGCAGCTTCAGCAGCCCTCACATCATAATACTCTATAAATTTGTGATGACGCTTGTGTGGAGTTTCACGGATCTGCACACCAGTAATAAGAACTAGCTAAGCAGGTACCCTACTATACTTTCAAAAGTAATTTGCAGCACAAATAATTATAACAAGCTCACCTCCTTAATTTCTCCATAAACACCAAAAATCAGGTGAAGATCATCATTTGAAACAGAAGAATCTAAGTTGAACACCACCAGGGTGCCTTGGTTGAGATCTTTATCCGATGGGTTATCCTATAATAAATTAAATTGACAATCAAGGCATCAACCAATACAAGATTGTACACAATCGTGCTGGTCATATCTAAAAGCAGAAGATCCACTGCATGCAATCTCAACTTAAGCCGTTGCTACTATATAACCATGAACATAATGCACATTTTTTCTGGGTATGCAAAACATAATGTAAGTTAGTAGCTACTAAAATTTCTCCTTTTTTACTGAATTATTGGATTATATGGAGCTGCCACAAAAATAAAATATCACACATGCACTGGAATGGGTAGAACAGCACAGGAGCATACCTTTGGAATTGAAAAGTGTATGTCAAGTTTCCTACGTCTCAATGGCTTGTTTTGAAGTGCTCTCATAGCATTTCGTGCAGCTCTTATGTCATAATAAGAAATCATAACAAAACCACGATGTTTGCAGGCTGTATAAAGAGTGCGGATGTCTCCGTATTGCTGCACAAGCAGAACTTAATTGTCAGAAGGATTCGAAACAGTAAAAACTTTATGAGATAAATGGTCGAGACATTAGCATGAGGATGCCTGACCAGATCATGAAAAGATACAAAGAAGTGTCAAGTACCTCAAAGAGAACCCTTAACTCAGAATCTTCAACATTGCTGTTGATATTTCTCACAAAAAGAGTTCTAGAAGGATGTTCTCCGTAAGGATGTTCCCCAGCAACAGAACCATTAGACCCCCCCAGCTGACCATTCAAAATTCCCCCAGCAAAATCAGAGTTTTTTTGGGTACCACAGGAACCCTCATCTTCTTCTAATTCTATCCCTCCACCACTGCTGAACAGATCAAAGTCTTCTATATCATCCCCACTATTGGGTTGAGCAATATACTCAATATCATCAATGACTCCAGAAAGCAAATCATCGTCATCAGGAAGGAGGTTCCCAATGGTTTGGGCCTCGATTTCTTCAAGGGATACAAAGGGCTCCTCCTCCTCAAAATGGGAGGCAACAGTATCAACAGACTGTCCAAATAGAAGATCATTTGATGATAATCTCACTGCACCATACACCCAAAGTAACACAAAGGAAATAGAACATTAATCAACTAGCAAGTAATTATGCAACAGAATTTGGTAGCTTATAAAAACCCAATAGATAGAGAAAAACAAACTGATTCCAAGCATCAATGCACTTAAGAGCGTAGTTCAAGTATACAATGACTAAGATGCACTAGTTGGCACCAGTAAATAAATATGGGCAGTGACTGAGCATCAATGTAAAAAAGGCAAACTTACACTTCTTACTAAATATTTCTGGCAAGGAGCTCGAGAAGAAACCATTCTCATATTTTGCCCCGTTCATATCAATCTTATTCCCTTCCACAAGATAAGAAGTTGGCTGCACATATAAATTGGGCCTTGTTCTTGCAACATGGTCCATAGTTCCCCATGAAGTCATAGACAGATTGGCTCTTCTGTCTGCTCCTACAACATGCTGCTCTGAGCTAAGCTTCACATTCTGGTCTCTGACAAGATAAGGCTGAGGAAGTTCCAAGCGTTCCATTAATTGTGCTCCCACTGGTACAAGTTTTTCAAACGCTGGTGAAACAACTAACTTGCCGCCTGATATTCGTGATATTCCAGGGGTTCCTATTCATAATAAAAAGCAACATTAACACAGCTATAATAATTTATTTTTTTATAAAGAAAAAAATAAATGAAATTCATTTCCAATAACATTTATGCGAGTCAAAATGAGTTGTAAAGATCGAAACATTGTAAATCCCTCCAAAAAACAAAAGATTTAATAGTTGTAATCAATAAACAGGAAGGCAAGTTATCTATGGGATCATTCTGGAACCTCAGCATGGATTAGATCAAACTAGCATAGACCTAAGCAACCATAGCAGATCAATCAAGAACTAAGTTGACTTAATAAAAATTAAAAATCTATCATGTGAGGGGAACACCAGATACCACAGTAGAATATTTACAGTGTAAAGGAGATAAAGAAGGAAAGCCATAAAAGAAAAATAAGCACAAGAGACTGAAGAGAGGTCACAATCACATTCCCACAAAGTAGCAAGATATATGAGCCTACAAAGCTTAGCTTCTTAAAATAAAGTGCAAACTAGTAAGACCAAATAATCAATACAACTTGAAACTCATTCTCCATATTAGGACTTGTCAAACACATAGTTCACATTGATAATTCAAGTTTGCAGCATTGATTGCTTGCTCTCATCACTCCAGGCCGCATTGCTGCACCAACCTGTTTAATATGATAGCTTTCTATTTTTTTAATAACCAAGTGTCAAGAACGAAGTTTCATCAAAGCCCATGCAACAGCCACGTTCAGAGAGAGGGTACTTCCATATGACGACAAAGCCCGTTATGAAATTCTTCTGCTGATAAATGTAAAAAACTGAATAGACATATTTGGTTACAAGAATTCTACACTAATTAATTTTAGCCAATTTTAAAGGGAATCAAGTTTTTCAGAAATTACAATCAGAAATGTGCCTTCATGAGGACACATGTCGTTACATCAGTTAAAGTTAATCCAGGCATATTTATAGTTATGACCAAGCATGACCTAAAAAAAATGCTTCTTGTCCTTTTGACATAAGTACCAGACCGATGACCTCCATAAAGGAGTTATCTCCCCACTAGGAAATGAAGCTTCCAAAAAAATTCGTTTAAATAAGAAACTTCCATGAATTAAGCAGATGTAGTGTCATGAAAGACTAGCCACAAAAGCTATAATGTCACAAGAAGTGAAACACTTTTATTCTGAAACGTGGACTCAATCAAGGTTTAATTTTAGCTTTAAAACAGTAATTCATACCATGGACATTACTGAACCCCTCCAACTGCTTCTGGTTCCCGTATTAATTTTAACCGAATCAGAAATACTATACCAAATCTGGAAAGTTGAAAGTCCAAATTCTTAGGTATCAGCAGTTGGATATCATCATGACCAGATCAACAAGAGTAATTTAACCGAATCTGGATATTAATTTTAATCAAAACTGGAAAGTAAAAAAGGTCTAAATTATTAGGTACAGGCAGTTGGATACCATCATGACCGGATAAACAAGAGAACTCGATGCATCATAACAATCCACGTGTCTCCATTTATGTATTCTTGGCTTGGGATATTATAACGATTAATAATCCATTCATTAATGATGAATGTTTATGTTAATATATCATATACTTTACCATTCCTTTTATACACAATTCGGAGGCATTCTCTTATTCATTTTTGTGATAAGATTTCCTTCGTTGAGGTCAGTGTAAGAATACCATTCAATATGTTATTTTAATGTAATCTCCATCCAGAATATCCAAGATCAGGATGTTACAAGAATTCCCATTAGATGGCAAAAAAAAAAAAAAAAGATCGTGAAGCCTGACATGGGATATCTTCCCCTAGTAGTCAACCTATGTGAATTCTATCCGAGATTACTAGGAAACAAAATAAAAATGACGTGTACACAAAAGAAAACTGGTTATCACAGACAAGTAATAGAGCACATGTATGGTCAAAGGAATTTAAAAAGAACGGAAAAATATATATATCTACAAGACCTTTCAAAGACTATGGAAGCAAAATGGAAAAATTGCATTCATATGAACTTAACCTATGATCCAAACCAATTTCTATGTATATAAATAATACTTTTAACAAGATAGTTATCATAGATTATAAATTTCAAGATCAGTCTAACAATAGATCATTTTTTTTTAACCTGCACTATAGTTTCAGTTATATCAAGTTTCCATACAAAGTGTTGCATTTATGGACCAAAACAATGGAAACCTTGGCACATGAAACTAAAGAAACTCACGGTGCTGATCAGACATGCTTTCAGGCTTCCAAAATCCAATTTGTCTCTGGCAAATAAAAAGATAGAAGGAAAAAGAAAATTAAATTGTGGTAAACCAAAAGTAGAAATAAAAAAACCACCAAAATTGCAAGTTATCCACAACAAAACTCAAAATTCAAGAAGGATAGCCAATGCTACATTATCAAATAATACGAATACTTCAAAGCTTAAAAGAAAGAAGAATTAAGAATAGAAATCAAAGATGACTCATCCATACCTCAGCAGGAAGACGGATTTCCTCGGAGAAGTAGGACGACTGAGACAAACCTCTCTGATCCATTATTTCAGATGGCATCATGCAACTCAGAAACAAACTAAGATTCAAAACTCCACATCTATATTGCTCCTTCCACAATGCATGCTCACCATTCCACAGAAATTCAAGACTCCCCCTACTTCCCGGTGTCCCTCACGCACAAATCAACTCTGCATGGCAGTAATAACAAACAATTCAAATAATTACAGAATTCCAAATTAAAAAAAGATAACAGTCTCAAAGATATAAATCAACAAAGAAAATTCCAACAAATTCATACCCGTGAAAAATCACCCAAAACAACGAAGATGAGAGGGAAATGCTACACTGATACACTTGCAGCGATAAAAAGAAAGAAATAAAATAAAATACAGTAAGATCCTACAGCAGAAAAAAAAAAATGCAAACGTCAATCAAGGAAATCAAAATGAATTTTCCAAGCGGAAATACATGATCAAGAAATAGAATCACTCAATAAAACAAAGTAACAGATCGAGAACAAGAAGAAGCGAACAATTGAGATCAAGAAATTGCATGCCCCAAAAAAGACATCGCCCCAAATTCCATACACATGATCGCTTCAAGAATTCTAATCCGACATAGTTTTATTAAAAAAAAAAAACTAAGAGATCGCAGTCCGGAAGAAACTAAAATGAAAAATAAAAAACCGCCTCAGAACAGAAAAGATCGGGAAAAAATTACAAGAAGAGAGGGAAAATTCCAGTTCCCGCAGCAGATCTAATCATGAACTCCAAATTATTAGAAAAACGGTCAAGATATCAACTTTCGACCCCAAAAAATAACCGATCAAACGGTCAGTACACAAAACAAAAACAAAAACAAGAACTCTACAACACCCGAATATAAAATACTCACCATTCAAAGTATCATCCTCACCTCCAACCTTCCTCTCTTTCCAACTCTTCTTTGATGAAAAACGAAAATAGAAAGGAAGAAGTAATATAGCAATTAATGGAGACAGATTAGAAAGAGAAATAGAATGGATTACGGCACAAGGCAAGGAGATTGAAGAAGGGATCTTGGCAACTGTGCCGTGTAAGAACCTCCAAAGTTATGATACCCTCCTTTTTCCCTGCATTGCAAGTTAAGAGCCAGACAAAGTATATTATAATTTTTCTTTTAAAAAAAAAAACAAAGAATTCTCCCGCGACCGCACCCTAGCTAAGTCGCACCGTTATAGTTCTGTCGGAATCAATGGAGTTTCCGGCGAGGGATGACCGCTATTCCGGTGAAATTCCGAACCCTCGCTCGCCCACTCGGAGAGAGAGAGAGAGAGAGAGAGAGAGCGAGAGATTCCGGTTTCGCTGGCTTTGAAAATCAAAGAAGAAAAAATTTAGGCGGGTTGTGTGGATAAACGGCGGTGGGCGAACACAGCAGATTCTCCTCCAAACACGAGCCGTCCCATACGGGGAGAGAGAGAGAGAGAGAGAGAGAGAGAGAGAGAGAGAGAGAGACCTTCACGGCGTTACCCCTACCCCAGAGAGAGAGAGAGAG
>JAOXJP010271989.1:0-20100 GCA_025762735.1 Platanus orientalis | reverse complement strand
AATGAGTGAATGAAAAATTGTCTCCAAAAGTGCCTACTTGATCACTGGTAAAACTGGTAAAAGTGTGTGAAATTTGAGTAGTCCCACATGGACTAGCTCAGAAATTCATGTGTTCATATACACTAATGGTGAACATAAGTTTGGGCTGCCAAGGGACACCGCTGTTTTGTGGATGGGGGAGGACCTAGCCAACTTGCACCGAGCCTATATTTAACACACACGTGCACCGAACCGAACCAGACCAGTTGGGTTAATAAGAAAAATAAATAAATATCATTTTTATTTAGAATTTTTTTTTCTGCTAGGGACATGTCAGTTTTATAGTAGAGTAGAATACTGAAATAATAATACAGAAACTAACACAACAGTCACTTCCAACTTCCGTGTATCATCTGCATCTCTTCAAGTATTTGTTGGCCTGGTTTTTGGTACCGTCGTGCCCATATATGACCAAGTACTCGTTCCATTTGCAAGAAAATTCACTGGATTCCCATCTGGCATAACAATGCTTCGAAGGATTGGAATTGGAATGTTTTTCTCTATAGTGGCCATGGTAGTGGCAGCTCTAATAGAAGCTAGAAGAATTAGGACTGTAAGAGAATACGGGCTAATAAATAAATCAAGCGCGATACTGCCTATGAGTGTTTGGTGGTTGCTTCCTCAGCACATAACATTAGGAGTTTCTGATGTATTCGCCATAGTGAGAATGCAAGAGCTCTTCTATGATCAGATATTGCCGGACGGAATGCAAAGAATGGGCTCTGCTGCTTATCTTAGCATGTTGGGAGTTGGAAGCTTATAAAGCAATGCTGTTATTTCAATCGTCCAGTCAGGTAGCTCGGGATGTGGAGATGAATGGCTGGGTGATAATCTCAATCGTTCTCACCTTGATTACTACTACTGGTTACTAGCAGGGTTGAGCACTTTGTGGTTTGCTGTGTTCGTGGGTGTGGCTAAGTGTTTCATTTACAAGAAAATTGATGGTACAGCCTCTACGTAGTCTCTAAAAACTCGAGTATTTATAGGGGACAGATCCTCTACACCAGGAGCACCTTTCGCCCCCTCACAGGGGGTTGCAGAGGACTTTCTCGCTTATATGTAAGATAGTTTTTCTTTCTTTCTTTCTTTCTTTTTTGGTAACTAATGTATATGATAGTTGAGACCAATAGAAGTGAATCACTATAGTGGATTGTTCTATTAAAATAGCAAATGAAGTTTAGTTTTGAATTTTAAAATAAGTGTTTATCCTCGTATAAACCCAGAGTTCAGATCCTCTCCTGACTTTAAAGCCCTACCTATATTGTTCTGCTTGCACGGCTGTGTGACACATAGCCTCAAAAATTCAAATTTAGGTGGGTGCTTCACTTTTGAGGGTATGTGTTACACATCTGCGCAAGCAAGGCCATAGGCAGGACTTTAAGGTTAGGATCCTGAATCATAAACCCAAGGTACTGAGTATAAGAAATTAAAGTGACATCAATCCTTTTAATATTGAAGATGCCAGCTTGCTAAGTTGGTAAAGTCTGTGAGTCATACCATACACCTGGATTCAAAACCCATCTTCACCTACTCGTAAATTAACTACTAACATTTAGCTATCGAAAAAACAATCCTTTAAATATTGAGAATATTCAATTAACACTTATATATATATATATATATAAGGGCTTCAAAATGTTTTTTACAGTATGTTGGAGGGAGAAATAGGCTAATGAAAGGCCTTAGGTTGGAGGTATGAACTGGCAATGGATCCTAACAAATCAAGCTTTCAAAATAAGTTCCTAAACCCCAAGATTGGAGAGTTATTCGGATAGCAGAAATCATTGATCTAAAGAAGAAAGAATGGAAATCATCACTGATGAGATGCATCCTATTAACATAAGACATCAAGGAAATTAAGAAAATCCACTTACCTCAAAACCCCAAGGAGGATTCATTTATATGGCATCTAGATCAGAGAGGTCTATTCTCGATTAAATTAGCTTGTCACTTAAATGACTTCTTTTAGAATCAAATCAATCCTAACCTCCAAAATGATTCTTTCCCTTGAAAAAAAAAAAGCATGGGTTTGGACTAGGGCTGTCTATGAGCCAAGCTAGTTCGGTTGGTTATTAGCTGAGCTTGAGCCTTCAATTGATGTCGTTTAGCTAAGTGAGCTTGAGCCGAGCTGGAGTAAGGTCAGCTCGTTCATAAAGGTCTTATATATGTAATACATAAATATATAGCTTATTATATTATATTCAAACTTTAAATTATTTATATGTAATTTATATAGATATAGCTTGTTATAATATGGGATGTTGGGCCTGTTTAAACAAGTTGTATCTTTAGTCTTTAGGAGTAGGTTTGGTTAATGGGCTAGCTCCTAAGCTTTCAAGGCCAAAAGTAGTAACCTTGAGTTTGGTGAGCCAAGCCTAGACGAGCCTGAGGCTGGTCCTTGTGTGATGAGCCTGGGCTGAAATGGGCACAGCTTGGCTCAGCTCAACTTGTTGACATACGTAGTTTGGATATCCCCCCTAAAATCAAACATTTCAAATGGAGAACATGTATCAATACTCTATATATGTACAAAACCAACTTTAAAAAAAATAGTAAATAAATAAATAGAAATTATCCTATGTGACCAATATGTAAAGGAACCAAAGAAACAGTCCTTCATTGTTCAGTTTCTTATCCTAAAGTATCAAAACTAAGGATTGCAACCCCTCTAGCCATTAGAAATAATGAGAACAATACCAACTCCTCAAAATGGCTTAAAATATGACTAGACCTAACCTTATATGGAAAAATAGAAATGCCTTTATCTTAAAAAATGAAAATTTTAAAAATTCTTACTCTTGCTAAATAATGACCTTGAGGAGATTTCTTGGAGTAAGAAGGAGAAAAACAAAATTGTACCCAAGGAGGTGTTATAGATCTCCCTTAATGTAACTCCAAATTTCGTTGTGTGATTGAATTTATGATGTTCAAATTACCAAACCATATAAAGCTGGTTTACTATTCGATTTGGAGACTTTCACTCCAAGATTCCCTTAGGAAACTTGCTAATTACAACTGCTCATTAATGAAGCACCAAACCTCTAATAAAATCCTTGTTACACGACTTGTAAACCAGGCTAATCGTGCATAAATTATAAGAGAAGAAGAGGGAAGAATTTGACTTTTCATTAATATATAAAGTAGCTGAAATTTACAGCCATGATTACACTTCAAGCTTTTAAACCAAAGAAAATTAAAAGCACAATTACTCACCTAGCCATGGCCATGATCCATTGTTCTTGGACATCTTTGGATATCTTCCTTTGAACTCACAAAGTTGTAGAAACTTGCAACTTTCAATGGAGTGGAGAGACTGAACTTTAATGGATGTGGAGGCTTGGAATCTTTGGAGAATATGGATGATTGGGTGTGTGGGTGTTTGGGAGGTTGTAGAGCTCACATGTTTGAAGAAAGAAGTGAATGAAAAGTACCATCAACGTATAAAGTTAGAGTTTTAATAGAGATGCTAGGGACTAGATTTTGAATCCCTCTGGTTGCTCTATATAAATTTGATCATCCAATTCACCATGAAGGAATGTCGTTTTCACATCTAGTTGCTCTAACTCTAAATCAAGTAAAACAACCATGGTTAACATCATCCTGATTGAGGTATGTTTTTCTACTGGAGAGAATATTTCATTGTAATCAACTCCCTCTTCCTATCCATACCCTTTGCCACAAATCGAGCCTTAAACTTTTTCCCTTCTTTCTTTGATATTGCTTCATTTTTTTTTGTACACCCATTTGCAGCCAATCACCTTTCTACATTTTAATCTTTTAACAAATTCCTAAGTGTTGTTCCTGTGTAGTGACTTCATTTTCTCCATCATTGCAGTCATCTATTTTTTATTATTCTTGCAACTAATAGTATCCAATAAACAATATGGATCACCACTACCAACAACTAATGCAAATGCTACCATATCTTCAAAACCATACCTAGCGCCTTATGAGTTATTTTGTCTCTGCCTGTAGCAAAACCTTGTTGCCCATGCTACTGTATCATCTTGCTAAAATACTCCCCTTGAGAAGATTCTACCATATTTTCTTCCCTCTTTGGCCACGCTATATCCTCTAGCTCCACCTGGACTGAATTTTCACTAGCATGAGAATCCACCAACTGATTTCATTTATCCCTCTTTCATTTTAACATAGACTCCTCATCAAACACAACATCTCTGCTGATGACTTTCTTACGTGCAACTGGATCCCAAAGTTTGTAGCCTTTTACCCCTTTTTTATATCCATGGAATATACATTTCTTTGATTTTGGATCCAATTTAGACTGTTGTTGCTCCTACACCTGACTTTCCTAAAGTGGAATAATCAATTGCTTTACTTGTCCAAACCTCTTCAGGGATTTTAAAGTCAATCACATTTAATGGTGATCTGTTGACAATAAAGCATGCCATGCCAACTACTTCAGCCTAAAAAGTTTTTGGCAAACCTATTTGCAACCTCATGCACCTTGCCTTTTAAAGAAGTGTCTTGTTTATCATTTCCACTACATCATTTTGTTGTGGCCCACCTGGTGTAGTAAAGTATCTTGTGATATCATCATCCTTGTAATACTTGATGAATTCCTTGCATCCCATTATCTGTTCTAAGACATTTGACTTGTTTTCCTGTTTGTTTTTCAACTTTAGCTTTCTATTGCTTGAACTTGGTAAAAACTTCATAATTTTTGTCTTATAAAATAGACCCATACCTTTCGAGAAAAGTCATCTATAAATGTGACAAAATAAACAGCTCCACCTTTAGAAGGTACACTTATGGATCCCCACACATCAGAATGTATGTACTGTAAAACTTTTTTGCTTGTATGTTGTCCTATCTTAAAGCTGACCCTACACTATTTTTCATACAAACAATTCTTACGAAAACTAAGTTTACATGTTTTCACCCTTGTAAGAAAATTCCTTTTGTGGAGTTTTAACAATCATTTCTCACTCATATGGTCTAACCTCACGTGCCATAGAGTGGTATCATCAGTATCACAATCAATAGGAGTAGTTACAGTTGCTCTACTTGTAACTATATTCTCTATCAACTTGTATAGATTTTCTTCCTTTTTCTCCTTCATGACAACCATAGCCCCTTTAGTAACTTTAAGGATTCCACCCATTTCCATGAAGGTATATTCATTCCTAATCTAATGCACCCAAGGAAATTAAAATTTTCTTTAAATCTAGGCTATACCTAACATCCACTAGTATTCTTACCATGTCATCAAACATTTTAACTTTAATGGTTCTTATTTCAATGGTTTTGCAAGCCGCATTATTACCTATTAGAACAATCCCACTATTATAAGGACTATAAGTATCAAACCATTCTTTATAAAGGTATATGTGATAAGAACAACCAGAATCTAAAATCCACGTTTCAACAAGATAATTTGTACTTACATTGACTGAGAGAAGATCTCCGTCACTATCTGAATTGTCTATTGCCACATTAGCATAATTTGAAGATTGCTCATTTTTTCTTTTCTTTTCCTTCAAATCTTTTTTGTGTTTTCTACAATCCCTTTTCATATGTCCTTCCTTCTTGCAATAGTAACACTGAAATTTGCTCCTCCTTCCCTTTGATTTTGAGCATGACCTCTCTTTGTTTCTAGACCATCTATCTTACCTTCTTCCACACTAATGACTTGATTCACCCTTAACCACCAATCCTTCTATTTAGGAACTATTTCCTGGCTTCCAGAGTGTTTCAGTCTCCAATAAAACCACTGCCACCTCATCAACCTTGAGAGTGTCTTTACCAACTAATAATGTGGTTACAAGTGTATCAAATGAAACTGAAAGAGAAGCTAAAAGAAGAAGTGTCTTGTTCTCATCTTCAATTTTCACCCCAACGCTTAACAGTTGAGTAATAATTTTATTAAAGACATTGAGAAGATCCAAAATATTAGTTCTTTCATCCATCCACAATTAATATAGTTGTTTTTTCAGGAACAATTTATTTGTGAGTGATTTTGACATATACAAATCTTTTAATTTTTTTCATAATCCTATAGCAAAAGTTTCATTCCAAACATTGTATTTTACCTCTAGTGTGAGACATAAGTGGATGATGCTCACTGCCTTCATCTCAAGTTCCTCCCAGTCACTGTCAGACATAGTTGTTAGCTTCTTTTCCTTGTCAAATAGTGCTTTGATTAACCCTTGTTGCACCATAATATCTTTAATCATACTTTCCCACAGACTAAAGTTATTTTTTCCATCAAAAAGCTCCACCTTGAACTTGGCCATCGAGAATCCTTTCCCTGTCATCATACTGAAATCCAATAATTAAGAACTTATTCTTAATTTCTATCCTCCCTGACCAAACTTAGCGCTCTAATACCACTTATTGTGTTTCGCAGCAATTATTCCGTATGAATTAGCAAGAAAATTAAATAAAAGATTAAAGCACTGAAATATTAAGATACGCCAAGATTTATATCGTTCAGCAATGTGCCTACGTCCATGGGAGAGAAATAATATTTTCCACTATGTAATGTGAAATCCGTAAAAGAAGTATGTACTTCCAAACCCGAAACACACACCAAAGCCCTTGTACACTCTTTCTCTTTCTTACCCTCTCAAAACCTTGAGAAACCCAAGAGGAAGACTCACCTATACGGTTTCCTCTTTTCTTCTATTTTTCCCTAATTAAAAAATTAGGTTTTTAATGCTTTTGTCGTTCTCTACGACTCTTATATCATAAGGAGTCTTAAAACCCCAAAACAAGTCCTAGCCATTAGATCTTTTAAGATCTAATGGTTGTTGTTGGATAATAAAGACAAAATCGATACTTTCGAATGTTTTGAAGCAATGTGTCCACCAACTTTCTGGGATTCAGGGATAAAATTAGGCTTAGCGGTGGTTATTTTCTTCTTGCCAACAATTATGTTGTTATTGTTTCTTTCATCTTTTTCAATATCATAAATATGATCTTTTATGTTGCTATCTAATGTTAGAACATAATCCTTTCAAGGAGATTAATGGGTAAACTAGTTGCTACTAAGATGTGTTTCATATTATTCCTAATTCTTCTACTTCTATATCCTCATGAAGTATATTTTTTATAGGCTGCTATGCCCAAGATTCTTGGATCAACTAGATTCCTTTGCTAGGTGGATTACCTAGCAAACTAAACCCTATAAAAACTTATTTCCCTGGAATTGTGACAACATATTGAAGTCAATGAACTTGTTAAAGAAATGGCCTCTTAATATTGATTATGATTTTCTTTTCTTTTCTTTTCTTTTTTTTTTTACATTTCTTAGTTGGTATTGTAACAACATATTGAAGTTAACAAGCTTGTTAAATGCCGGCCTTTGGAAAACTTGGAGTTTTTACATTGTCTGAAATGCTACTATGATTCTCTATATATGGAGGCATTATGAATGAGCATGCAAGTTTTCTTCTTCTTTCTATCCTTCTATATTGTTACTTATTATCATTATTTTAATCCATTTGCAGTACTTGAATTTTCTAGTTGTGTACTCTTTTTAAAGTGCCGGATGAAATTCCAATATTTATCGTAGAGGGGGGATGAATAGGATATTTAAAATTCTTTTCAATTACCCCAAGTTCAATTGCTTATTTTAATTAAGATGTTTAATTTATTCAAGTTAATCTTGATACTTAATTGCAGTTGGATTGTGATCTTGTGTAAGAATGTGTTCAATTGTATTGCAAGTGTGATGAATCAATGTGTGTAATTTTTGACAAAATAAATGAAGAACGTATAGCAAACCACAAGCAACCATGTTGTACACAAGATGTATAGTGGTTCAGCACAACGGCCTACATCCACTCTTAAAAGCTCACCATCGAGCAAAATAATTTTATTAAGATTGACATTATTACAATCAAGGCTAAAATTATCAAAGAGTCTAGTCTACTTACTAAGCAAGCTTCACCCGGTGTCTTCGGCGGGTGTCGTCTATAGTCTATTCTTCCGGTGTCTCCGACAGAAGAGAGTTAGGTGCACATTACCGGTGTCTCCGGCGGTAGTCTTAATTCTCCCGGTGTCTCCTGCGGGAGAGGTCTTAAAACTTTAATAAAAGTTAAAGGTAAGAATTACCACTCTATAGGTTGATGTTGCCTTGTACACAAGATGGGGTTACCCCTCCTTGAGCTAGATTTGACTATTGCTCATCAATTCTTCTTGATGGCTTTTCAAGTTTGTAGACTCAACTTGGGTGGGTTTCTCCTCCTCGAGCTAGATTTGACTATTGCTCCCTAATTCTTCTTGATGGCTCTTCAATTTTGTAGACTCAACTTGGGTGGGTTGCTCCTTAAGCAAGATGTGACATACAATCTCACATAATCACCTCTTAAGTTACCTTTCGGACAACCCTTATAGCCTACCTCCAAAAGATATGCCTTAGCACATTTGAGAGGTGTCAATGGAATGGTCTCAGGTATTAATTTACCTATCTAAGCATAGGGAGAGATTTATGGAACTAAGTCTCTTAAGATCTACCACAATAAACAAAATGAGCTTCCAAAATGTATGAGATTTTATCAAGAACCATTGTTTGCTTAATGGATGCTCAAACCCTTATATAATGGACAAAAATAATCCATATCCATTGGATTAGAACATCCCCAAACGGTCAAATAATGTTAGCCATTGATTGCGAATGGATTTATGAAGATTAGATCGTTATACAGTGATTTTGCAACTTTGGATCGATCCAAGTGAAAAAATCACTCAGAAACTACAACCCAAGAGTTGCTGGATCGATCCAAACTATTTGGATCAAAGTGGTTTGATCCTGGATCGATCCAAATCCCCCGTATTTTCTTTCACCTTGGAACTGCTACAAAGGTTTCAGATCGTCGCTCCATGGTCTACGAAGGTCCGTGGACCTTGGGAAACCCATCATGGAGTCTTGATTCACCTTGACTACCATACAATACCTGATTTACCTTGAGAAGGCTCAGAGTAGTGCGTGAATCCTTCAGGATGACTCGTATGCTCCCGGATTTATCTCTTGAGACTTCCTTGATGTTTGATGATGATCTCCGTGATGCTTTGACTCAAGAACCTCATAGACTCTAACATGACTCAATTCATGTCCTAGTCCATACAAGACATGTATTTTACAGTTCATGGAATTTACAATATTTACATTTACACCGAAGTCACTTAAAGTTCCCAGAGCGATGAGAATTATGGTTTGGAAGCTCTGCAAATTTGGTTGGTTGTTTAGGAAGGTCAAAGGCTATATTTCAGAGAGCATGGATAGGTTTCCTACTAAAGATATTTGAACAGTCTAAAAGGCCTTTCCGTGTCATTATAAGATGAGCTATCCGAGTATTACTAGTTGTTGGTTGTCCTAGAAGCGTAGTCTATGAATCCCATTCCATTGGTTTTAGAGACAACAAAATCGGGTAATTATCTTTAGAAAGATAAGTTAGAAAATGAGGATTTTTTTCTTTAAAAAAAAAAAAAGAAGGTTCTCTATTAGTTCTGAACTATGGATTTTGTCAAATTCATTGTCAAAAAGAGAACATTCTTAGGAGTTATGTTTTTTGTTTCTATTTCAAGGAGCTGATTGTACTTGGTTACCAAAATTAATGGAAAAGTATTTATTTTACTAGATCTGAATGTGGCAACTAAGACAGTGATATTTTAATGATTTACAGATAGACCAGGTTCATGGCTCAATTAGTAGGTTAAAACACCGGGAAGAAGCATATCCAAATTGATGTGAGTTCAAACACTGTCTTCCCTTGATGTTTTGTGGGCAAAAAGAATCTTGACAAATCTGTGGCTTCATCAACATACCATTTGATTTCAAGGTTCCCTCTCTCTCTCTCTCTCTCTCTCTCTCTCTCTCTCTCTCTCTCTCTCTCTTTTTTGTATATCTAGTTCACTCATATTTCATTTTATGTTATACAATTACTCCAAATTTGTTGGTTAGATGGCATCCATTTTTCCTTAACCCTTATGCTCCAAAAGAAGCATCAGTAAGAAAGAATTTTATGAAAGAAATTGATAGGGAAATTGAATTATGTAAGTATTCCTTACCTGTGGAGGACACAGAAAAACAATAGTTATGCTTATGAACATCTAAATCAAGCTACATTCTTTCTAGATCCCCCCAACAAAATGTCACTCCCATTTAATACTCTTCTATTCTTTCTAAAAGAAACCCACTTCTTAAAATCCCCCTAAAATGGGTTTAGCATTCACTTCTTGAAGCAAACAAATTTTCGGTAGGTTGCTTCAATAATCATATTCATTATCATCTTTGTACATTTTGCATGCTTTGAACCTAAGTTCCTCATGTTTCTACTTCAAAAATTATAGATCAATAGGTTCATTTTGTGAGTGGGTTGGACATGATGTTACTACTTGGGCTTTAGTTTTGTTTGTAACTAGTTAATGAGGAAATGTATCAAATGCTACACAAATCCAAAATTTTTAATTACCTGATTCTCTATTGATTCATGTCCTTTGATGTAATATGGAGTAAGCATTTCTTTGGACCAAGAGGTTGAAATCTTTATAGATTTAATAAGCCAACACCATTCTCTATCCAACTCTTTGACAAGTAGTTGTGCTTGAGCATTTCTAAGGTGTAGAAGGTGCAAGCCATGCTTCTTTAAATTAGTAATGCCCTCCATTCATGGGTTTCTAATATGTTGTCTGCCTTTTGCAAACCTTTTTCTTTTTTATGCTAATCTTTCTTTGTCATTTTGTATATAATTCCTTATTGGCAGATGCTAGCAATGTTTTCATTTAACTATGATGTCTCTAGCATTTTAGGAACCATGTTTGTTTTCTGTTCTAGTGCAAGATGGTAGTAAATTTCTTTCCCTATTTAGAGCAGTGGAGGAAAGAATACGATATTTTTTTTTAACTCCATCTTCCCACTCATTATATTTCCTTACCATCTGCCCATCTCCCTTGCCCTCTCCCCTTTAACTACTCCAACTTACATTTCTTTTATCATCTTATCATGATCCACTATAGTGGAAACTCCAACTTTCATTTATTAAAGTTTGAATATTTATTTTTTTAGGAACTGCCATTCATTAATTTGTCTAGTTATCAAGTTTGATAAGAGGCTAAATGAAAAGGAAAAAAGAAAAATAACCAAAAAGCTTTGGTACCATGGTTGAATTTAGAGATAAACCTTTCTTTCCAATGTAGTGAAAGAGTGATATATTTTATTAGAATCTTTCTATAAACTAAGAGAAAACATGTTTAATTTGTGCAGAGAACTAGCCGATTGATAAAAGTTAGGTTAATCTTAATAAATGATTATGTTAGTATGAAAAAGGACTGGATGAGTTTTTAGTTAGGTTACTTGGCTACTATGTTGAAGGAGCTCATAGGTACTCTTGTCTTTTTCAATTACCCTCTTCATCCTTTTCCCCCCTAATCTCAACTCATGATACTGTAAGATAGAATGGTTATATTAATGTACTTATGAAGATAGGTTGTCGTTTTATCTTCTTAAATGCAATTGAAGATAAATGCATGCTGATCTAATTGTTTTAGTGTGTATGAGGATGTTTGTTTATGGGTATGTAGACACAATGGGAACTTGGAATAGTGGCTTCACAAGGGTGTAAGGCCTTACAGCCCTTTTACATGGGAGATTCATATGAAAATTATCCTTGGAACAGCAAAAGAGTTTAATTTCAATCAACTTAACATATTCAAGATTATTTTCTTCAGATTCTTGTGTTATGATCAGTGACTAAAATGTTAGTTGGGAAATTAGGTTTACATACCTTCATGAGGGACTCGAACCAAAAGTAGTTCACTGTGATGTTAAGTCAAGCAATATTTTACTTGATAAATAGTGGAACCTCAAGGTGTCTGACTTCAGGATTGCCAAGCTCTTGGGCTCCAAGAGCAACTATGTCACAACATGCGTGATGGAGGGGCCATTGCAACCCATTTAGGATCGGCGGGCTGGGTGGGATCCAAGACACAATTTTTTTAATATATCAATGTCAGATTTGTATTTGTATATATTTTCATCTACAACACATACGTTGAATGTAATTCAAAGAAGCATGCTCTATTTTACATCTCAAGCAAAATTAAATGAAGTTTTAAACTATTAACAAATCCATGTTTTCCTTGGTTTATGGTTTTATTCCGATTTGCCAAGCAAAATTGAAATTAGGGGCGTGGTAAGAATCAATATTAAATATATTTTACATGTTTGTTTTTGGCGGCAACCAAAATGATGATGCGAAAAGTATTAGTGAAAGGGAAAGTATTATTTTTTGCATCAGGTAGGAACTTGTTGGGAAAAGTTGTTCTTTTTTTGTGTCAACTAAAGTTGCCACAAAAATTCTCTTTTTCACATCAACTATAGTTGTCGCAAAAAATTCTCTTTTTTGCTTCAACAAAAAGTGGACGCCAAAAGTTTTTTCGTGTCAACTGCAGTTGACAGGAAAAGCATTTTTTCTTGTAGTGCCCCTTTAGGCAAAAAGCCAAATGTTAGGTCTGTTTTCCATCCACCCCTCCAAAAACCTTGTAATTATGGGACTGGAAGTATTGTCCCATAATTACCTTTTTCCACTCTCCCTATAAACCTTTACTTAGCTTATCTTATAGGAGTTGATTCAATTTCTCCTTACGAATTTAGTTCATTACCTATACCTACTGTAATCAATTCAATTATTTCATAAGAATCGCATACATACCTTACAGGAGCTGATTAGATTCCTCCTTTAGGATCTACTTCCTTAAACCTACGCCTATTGGAGCTGACTAAGTTCCTCCTTTAAGAATTTTCATTTAATCTTCTTAGGACTCAATTCCTTCAACCACCACTTGCTGGAATTGATTAGGTTACAGGAGTTTTGACTTGCTGTAGATCGTCATTGGTCTATTGTATGCTACATAACCAATCCTACTACACTGAAAATATTGCATTTACGTTAGTGAAGTATTTAATCAACCTTATTTCTATTTACACTTAAAACACAAAGGCATTTTGGAATTTGAAAGTCAATCCCAAGGCAAAAAGAGCCCATTAAGGGAAACTCGTATCCTTTGCACCACGGTGAGCCACAGACACAAAGGGGGGTGGGGCCCTGCAAAAAGTGTATGGGCCCCACCCCCCTTTGTGTCTATGGCTTACCATGGCACAGGGGATATGGCTCCCATTAAGGGATGAAACCTCCCCCTTTAAATCACTTGATTCCAATTCAGTGGCTGACTAGACAACCGATTGATCCAGTCTGTCAGCTTCCTTGTCTGACTCGGTAATTAGGGTCTTAGGAAAGCAAGATTATGCCATATAGCACCGATTTACAAGGTATAGTACTATTTCCAGCCAATAACTATGCATATAAAAGAGAATGCATATTTGAAACTAAACAGTTTCAGGTGCTGGTAGTAGGTCTTTGGTTGACGGTGCTGGACTTGTTGAATGGTAAAGGAGGCATTGTTGGAGGGATTCGAGGAGAGTGAGGATTTGGAGTGGTAGAAGGGGTTGGGTACAGTAACAACTGCTGTTGGGGTAAGTGTTGGTGGGGGTGTTTCATGAGCTACTGTGGATTTTGGTCCATATGGGAAGCATTGGTATACAGTTGCTATTTACTGCTATTAGCAACCTAGTCCAAGAACACGACTTTAATGACTGGAATTTGAAGATGGCAGTTGATGTGGAGAAGGTCAAGTTTACTCTTTCAGTAGAGAATGTGCAAGACAGTGAAGCTGATGATGGAAACACTATAAGTCGGGAAAGAAGTGAACATCTACCATTCTAAAGGGAAGGACTAGTTGCTAAACCAAAGTCTCCATTTTTCCTACAGCCACAGTTTGATCAATAAGCTACAAACTCTACTGGGTACACCTATTGATAAGAATTCAAGGGACGTCTACTGTAGGAGATTTTGATCCTAGTTACCTATAAAATGTCATAAAAGGGGCACCCTTTCCATTCTCTTGAACCCATGATTTCAAATCTAACTAAAATCATTCATTTTCTATGACCTGAATTCAAATGAGAATGAAGCAGATACCCATCACACCAAAAAAAACAATCTAACTAGAAACGTAATCTTCTCCTACATGCCTCAAAGGGCAGTGAAGAGTACACGCGATAACACCCTAATTCTTTTACAATCTCCTCAATCAACTCTGCAAAGATGTCATTTTGTAGAATCAACCCTATTGTCCCCAACTCCCGTTGCTCTTCCCAAGCCACATCCTGACAAATTTTATTTACACACTCTATCATAGGTTTGCTGCTCCGAAATGGCAATCCCCAATCTGTTTTCTTAGTTGGCAAGCCAGAATAATCGCACCCATAGTCTTCTCTGCAACCAGAACGTCTCTGTAATGATTCCACTGTCATTCTGTGGAAGGAGAAGCCAATATTGTCTTCTTTTGATTTCTTATTCTGCTCCCCTGCACCATGAACTGTAGTCTTAGTAAAAGAATTCAGCATGTCCAGCTTTTGAAGTTAAGGATGTTAATGGGCTAGGTTAGAGGGCCCGACAGATTCTTATGATCAGCCAACTAGGGCCAAGGCTTCTTTTGCCACATGTGGGCCCAGAAACATGGCCTTGAGCTTTATCTTAAGACCTACTAAATAAATGAACCCAAAGTAGACGAAGATTTAATAGTCATGTCTCCAATTTTCTCCTAAGTTGGGCCCAACCCAAACTTGTAAGTTACCCAACCAGAACTTGCCATTGGGTTGGGTTTATAATACCCAATATATACAAGTATTCGGATTTTGATTTCTTTAGGTAAACAAGTACTAGATTATCTCCATTGAAGTCTTTTTTTTTTCTCCTTTTTTTTTATTTTTTATTTTTTGTAAATGATTATCTATACTGTTTCCGGAATAGGGTGAACATCCTAGACACCAAACTATGTGTGTGAGGAGATTTGAGTTTTGAGTCTTATTAGCTAATTTGTATTTGATTTTAGTTTGTATAACAATATAACCCAAGTTTATCAAACACCTAGCCGGATCAAACACTAGGGGTAGCAATGTTCGACATGACCCGTGGACCCAACATAAACCCAACACGAAATAAGTGGGTTAAGGTTGACGTGTTTTTGGTCAAAGCGGGTCAACCTGTTTTGACACAATTAATAAATGGGTCAGGTTAAGACATATAGTCATATACCCTTATCTCAACATGACATGAATCCAACCCGCCAACACAAACTGCCACCCCTACCAAACACCTATCAAACCCGAATCTAAACTTGGGTTGATTTACTCTATCTATGTGTCAATGACCAACGTGAAAATAAACCCAAGTTGGGCTCGGCTGATCCAATACTTAAACCATCAACCATTGACTAAATACTCTAAATTCCACGTTAAAATAACTAATTTCCATGGTAATTACAACAGTTGGAACTGTTGAACCAGACAGTAGGACAGCTTGAACCATAACAACTTGCTTTTGTATGGAACATTATATGATTCGGTTCTAAAAAGTATTAGGTTGATCTTGAGAGGAGATCTTCTATAATTTCGCACATGAAGAGTTATTTATTGGTTTTGTCCAGTCATTAATAACTTTATTGTTTTTAAAAAGGACTCTTATTGAAATCAAAAAATATAAGCTTACCTACCACTCACATCAGAATATATGGAGTTTTCCGGAAAACCTGCTGCTAGTGGAGGAAGATCTCCTAGGATAAAAGACATAGGGTCAAAGAAAGAACCAAAAAAGGATCTTTCCCTTCGAATGGTTGAACTTATGCAAATCCCGACCCTCACGGGCTGACCCCTGGTCTATAATTAACCTCCGGCCCGGTTTAAAAAATACCGGCTTAATTTGCTTTAGTATGTCCAAACAGTCGGAAAAGGTCGTACATGACTGCGCTTCTCGCATTATGACAAGCACGAGGGGTGGGGACCGCCCATATGATGCGTTCCACCTAGGATCTATGTCCGTTTGCAGCCGAATGTTCACTTTCCAATGCCCTCCCCTCTCCTTTTGGACTCTATATACTTTGACCGTTCAGTCGAGCGTGGGATTCATTTAAAAAGTTCTATAACCTGGACACGGTGGCATACATAGAAATTGGGATCATGGGTATTAATGGGTCCCACCTAAATTATATAATCAGTTGATCTCAACCGTTCGACAAATGCTTTAAAAAAGAACAGCATATCAAACGGTGGAGAATCGTCTAGTTAATCAATAGTTGTTTCTTTATAGGCTTTCTAGGTGACACGTGTCTTAATCAGTGTTGTTAGAAGAATCTTTCCAAATTAAGAGAAGAGAAAGAAACGAACCACTTTTCTGTCTCTTGAATGGCGCGCAGGAGATCTCGTCCAGCACCGAAACGGGACTCGGCTGCTCGCCGTTAATGTCCGAATAGCTCATTTCCCTCCTCGAATCTCTACCGTCCGTATCCACGAAAAACCGCTGATTGTTCCCAGAACTTGCTCGAACTTTAACTTCTCTTTCCAAATATTGCTTCATACTCCCTGGACTAGCTGGACCTTTAACCCTGCTGCAATCCGCTGCCGCCGGTGACCGGATATGATCCGTCGAATGGATGGCTTCGATGATCTTCTTAAGAGCCTTGAGATCTTCATCGCATTTCTGGAGAGCTATTAACAGCTGTCGCCGCTTTTCGGCCGCAGATTCCGGGGATTCAGGTATCTCATCCAATCCCATTAGCCGCGCCACTAGCGCATGAGGACGGCGGAAGTTATCAACCGATTTGAGGGAATTGGATCGCCGGATCTCCGTCGGTAATGTTGGGCTTCGCGGCAGGTCGCACGAGAATCTCCGAAAATCGCAGTGAGAATGATCTTTTCCCAGCGATCGGAATACTTCTTCATCTTTTCCGTTTTTCTCTGGAGTTTTCTTTTCCGGCGAAGGTTTCGCCTTTGTCGGAGGGGAAACGATGACGCTTTTGTCCTGTTTCCGGACTGAAGCAAAAATACATAAGTAAATAGATTAAAAGAAAAAAAGAATACCTAGTGTGCAGAAGATGATGAAGAGAAAACGAACCAGAAGTGAGGAATTTCCGGCGGTCTTGGTATTTGAAGACGAACTGGAAAATGCCGGACATGCAACCGATGCGTTTGGCTTCGTGGATTTCCGATCTGGTTTCCCGGAAAGATGAGGAAGAAAGAATATTTTCATGTCTCTTCATCTCCCTTAGGTAGAGAGAAAGTCTAGCGAGTTACAGTTATAGCGAAGAAGAAGAACGGTAATAAACTGCGCAGAATGAGAGGATGTAGCCTCTGTCAGTCTCGAGTCTCTGCTCTTTTTAACGTGGAGCTACTATGGCCTTTGATTTGGCTATTATTACGAAACGGCCATTGAACAGATTTTTTATATTTTATTTTTTTTCGATTATTTAGTATGATTTTCTGTGTTGACACAGGCCTATGTACGCGTGTCATTTATCGAAACATGATGTGTTTTTGAATTTGATGTCTTACTTTTTCAGATGAACACTTTTTTAGACCCTTTTACCCCCCAAAAACAACAGATTTCTGTTTATAATCCACCATATACACTACAGAGGCATTTTTGTCACAGAACATTTGCTACGCAAAAAAAACCATATATTGTGGAAATACCAAGTGTCAATTTCCACTGCCTTATGACCAAGGGTACAAACATGCAAGAAGGGCGGGTTTGCATCATCTCCAGAATGTACAGTTGTACCAACCCAGCATGTGAAATGGTGCCAGAGGAAGGGTACTTTAATAAATGTTTAGATATTTATTTATTTATTATAACATGCTCCTTTGACCACTTGGAACCTCTGTGCCCTGTGCCCACAGCCTGTGTTGCAGTGGTGTTGTATTTCAACAGGTCAGCACATGGCGTTTGAGGGTTACAAGGTGTTTTCATAAACACAGCAAATGTTCTGTGACCCAAATTGTCTCTGACCTTCTGTGACCACTGACCACACCACATTGACATGTCTAGTGTTACAAGTTGTTCCAATAAAAACTTTTTTTTTTTTTTTTTTAATAAAAGCTAGGTGTCCAACAAAATGCATCAAATTAAAAAAGAGATCTGATCAGTTCAAGCACTAGCGTATTGAACTGATTATTGAAGAATAAACGAAATAAATGTTTTGTACAGGATTTGATGTCCAGTACACCACGACACTTAATATGGAATAAATTGGCAAGGGTTATGAAATTTCAAATTTACACCCATTTTATTCCATATGACGTCCCTAGGTGTCCTCAACACCAAATCCTTGTTCCATTAAAAAACACAATATCTGTCAGATTGTAGGGCAGTTACAGAGGGTTACTACAGGCAATTTCTGCTAAGATATTCCACCCAGGACACCAGGGGATTTTACATTTCCTCCCACTATTATATTACAGACATAATAAATCGGTTTGGATCCTATCCGACCTTCTAATACCCTGTCTAGCTTAACAGGTCAACACATCACCAAAAAAGGAAATATTGAAACTACTAATTTTACTGGCCTTGTGAAATGTCGGAGTTGTTAGGCTAGGGCATAAGAAGGCCGGACAGGATCCTTATCGATAATAAATATGTTCATGTGTATTTATCAAAGTGATACCGGGTCCCATGTCGGATAGGTATTAGGATGTTATCAGCAGGAGATGACATATCTAGACACCCGTAGGATCCTCTACAGCATGATGTTTTGCGGCGGGGTTAGATGAAAATGATGTCCCCTGGTGTCTGGGACACCAAATCCTGGACTGGACATTTACTCCCAAGAAAAATCCAAGGATATTCGTGCACTACAGGACGTCGCAAAACAAATGCCTTGCAAGCTAGAGAGGATCTGATTAATTTAGACGTTAGCCCCCTGGTCCATGCACGACAACTTGTGCACCTCGTTTGTGTGCATGAAATCCAGGGTCCAAATCTGCGCTCTGAACGGCAAAAGAGATATTAACCACTAAGAGATAGTGAATGAAATTGACGTTTGACATGCGTTGTTTTATAGTTCACAGTGATAACATGATTCAAACATATTACATGTGTTATTTTATTTTTAGTTTTAGCAAGGGTGACTCTCAACAAAAAACAAAAGATTCTTGTAAGTTCCTAAGTAGGGGTGGTAATTCCTCTTGGTGGGTCAGGTTTTTGCCGTGTCGAGATAAGGGAATAGGGCTATATGGCTCAACCTGACCTGGCCCATTTATTAATCGTGTTAAAGCGGGTTGACTTGCTTTAACCCAAAACACATTTACAGTCAATCCTAAACTGCTTATTTCGTGTTGGGTTCGTGTCGGGTTTGCAAGTAATGAGGTAAATCGTGTTAGCGGATTTAACTCATGTCGTGTCAAGTTAAGGGTATACGACTATATAGGTCAATCCAAATCCGACACATTTATTAATTGTGTCAAAACTGGTTGACCCGCTGTCCTGAAACACCTTTACAGTCAACCCTAACCCACTTATTTCGTGTTGGGTTCATGTCGGGTTCCCGGGTCATGTCAAATCATTTCAAGTTAAATTCTTACGGCATTTGAAAGCCTAAGGCAATGCTTTTAGACGACTCATCTTCGAGTCATACAACTTAGTAAATAAAAATTAAAAATAAGATAATCATTGACTTTGTAGTATATATAAATTATTTCTATCATTTATTCATATTTAGGTGATAGAAAAGATGATTATCTTTGTTATAAAGTTCATATGCATCCTGACGAAATGGTTTCATTTCATGTGGCAACTAAAATGCAATAACGTAAATGTTTCCATGCACCCCTAGCTGCAGTTCGATCCTTCCCTTGCAGTCAGGTGGATCACAACATACTCATAACTTCTCCACACAAATGTCTTTAGATGTAAGATAAATAGTCTGGGATATCTTTGTAAATTTCGCAATATTAAGGGTGACATCCACTGTAAAGTAACGGTATGATAAGATGGTGGGTGAAAGGATTTTGTGACCCTGTATGATACTTTTCTGGGGATTCGTGTACCATGTCTTTAGCAAAGGCGGGAAGAATGAAGAAGATAGTCTCTGCACACTAAAAAGTAGGTGAGAACGAATCTTGTGAGAACTGTGAAAATGGCATCAGGGTACAGACACATCAGTGCCAAAGAGTGGTAAGTGCCCCCCTTTGCACTTTTT
>JAOXJP010271979.1:0-20100 GCA_025762735.1 Platanus orientalis | reverse complement strand
TGATAACCTAGGGGATGTGGTTATGTTAGAAATAGAGGAACTAGTGGATTATGAGGACTTCGATAAAGATGATCAGAAATGGACTGACGGCCCTGTGGAAGGAGCTCCATTAGCGGATGAGTCTGGCAAGAGTCTTGATGAGTCACTCTCAACGGTCGCTGAGACAAGTGACCAGGTTGCCAAGGATACCGGTAAGGAGGCCCCTATTGATGATAAACCCTCTGGCTCTGCCAATGTGAGGATATCCGAGGTGCATAGTCCTCCTAAAGTCGATGAGTCACAGGATAGGGCTATTGTCATGATTTATATATCTACGTCTCCTTTTGTTGATGGTGCTCTCGCTATTCTTCCCTCCTTAGCCATTAAAGAAGATAACATTATGGTTGGTAACGTGCCAATTATAGAGGCGGCTCAGGAAGAAGACCTGGTCTAAAGGGAGCTAACAGCTGACGAAGATCATCCTCGGGATGAAATAACCTTTGAGAAAGGTATGTATACTATTTCCTTCCGCATTATTCATGTCTTCCCATGTACTGAACTTTTCTTTTAATGCAGCTGCTGAGGAAGAGCTCCCTACGAGGCAGAATGCTATTGAAGTCCCCTTTTATGGGTCATGGTAAACTTTCGTCTTTGTTATAAGACACACTCCCATACACCCTTGCTGACGTTTTTGTTGTTTTACTTTCCTAGATGAAATTATGAGCACAGCTAGTGCCCTCAGGCGTTCTTCCAAAATTGCCTCAGCACGTGTGATTCATCAAGAGTTGCTTGCACATATAGAAACCCTAACACCTTCATCACCCAATCTTGTAAGTACCCGAGATGAGGTGTTGTAAGCTTTGGTCGAGGATGTAGAGATCCACATTCGCAACGATGGGTTTCGACAAGGGATAGAAATGTACTTTATGTCTCTGATGAGGCAATTGACACTAGCATTGAAACTCGTAAGTATCGGAAGCAATACTAAGGTTCAAGCTAACTTGGATGTTGTAGAGGCTAAGAGGAAGACCTTGATGGAGAAGCTGGATCAAGTCTGCGATTTAGTGACTAGTATTGGCAATGCTTTGGTCAGTGCCCAAGAGAAGCTGATGAGGGTGCAAGCTCAAATTGAGGCTCTCACCGCTACCGGAGAAATGAGAGCAACGGAGGGGAGTGCTCTTGAATCCAAAACTTCTATAGTTTCTTCCAGCATAGATCATCTTCGTAAAGAGCTAGTCAAGCGAGGTGATCAAATTCGATCTTCCCTGACCGAAGAAGAGGATTTATGAAAATGTCTCCTTTCTGCCTTCCCAAAGTGATATGTTGGGGGAAGATGTAAATAAAACTTTTATTAATGAAATAACTTTATCCTTCATTGTCTTGTTTTCATTCTTTTTCTTTTACTTGACGTTTGTAAGAGTTAGGCATTATTGACTTTATAAGGGTCAAATGTGATCGACCATATAAGGGTCGAAAGTAATTGACATTGTAAGGGTCAAAAATAACTAACATTATAAGGGTCAAAAATAATTAAGGTCTGGGGTTGTGGAGACCACAGATGGATGACAATATGAGAGTTGAATATGAGAGTCAAATATGGTTGACATTATGAGAGTCATATATTATTTGACTTTATAAGAGTCAGATATGATGGACATTATAAGAGTTGTATGTTGTTTGACATTATGAGAGTCAAAAGGGGTTGACTTTAAAGGTCAAGTGCGATTGTCTCTTGGCGTCATGAGAGCCAAATATGGCTAACTTTATAAGAGTCAAAGATCAGAAGCCATGGCCATGTGTGCCTTTTCAGGTATCGTGCCCTTTACGGTAAATGCCATGACAATATATTTGTGTGCCCTTGAATTTGCACTAGCGTGGTCCTCCTGTCAATGGTGTTGGACTGTCACTTTGCAAAAGGTGCTTAAGTGGTGCTGGCCAAATTTGGATCGTCGCAATAAGATGCATTTATCATTTCATTCTCTTCCCAAGATGCGCCCTTCTGAAGGATTGTGACCGTTCATTTTTATAAATAGGAGGACTGTTCCTATTGCTCCTCTCATACTTTCGTTCTGTGTTGTAGACATGGCTCCTAAAAGAAAAGTTTCCAGTGTTCCCAAAGTTGGGGAACCGCCCGGATCATGCGTGAGGCGTGATGGGTACTCTTCACCCAAGAGGGAGGGTGCCAAGCCTTTATTTGACCACAGTATGCCTTAAGTCCCTTGCTTGTTCTGTGCTTGGTTCTCATAGTTTGACACCATTGATTTCTTTTACAGATATAATCAGGATACCCGCAATTGGAGAGGTGGAGGCAAGAGTCACTAAGGCTCACCGTGAGCGTGACCTGCTGATTAGGTGTTTGGTCGGCCTATTCGTTGAGGAAGCAGATGTTTCTTTCATTCATCAAGAAATCTTGGAGTCATTGGACCGTATAGAAATCTATGTGTACAATTTCGAGTTTAGGGGCACAGTCATGTGTCTTCTTGATGCTTTGTGCGAGCTCTGCGAGGCAAAGGACATCAAGGTTTTAAAAGGGTTAGAGCATGATGTTCTCCTACGCCTCTAGGAGGAAGAGTTCAAAATGGCCGACCTAATCACCCAATAGACCCAAGCGTTAGATGAGATTGGGCCACTAGTGAAGGATGCCGACGAATTAATGGTACAGATGGAGGCATTAAAAGAATGCTTCAACAAAGTTATGAATCAACTAAAATCGCAAGAGGTTTGTTGATCATGTGAGAAATTCTATTCGCCGAACCATTTATATGGTAGACCATTGCAGAGCTGAATTAATGAACCGAGAGATCGACCGGCGTAATGGAATCACTAGAGAGGCTATTTATAACCTAAATGCAGCGCAATTAGATGTCGATGCGGTGAACGATGCTCTAAAGGTGAATGCCAAGGTGTTGCCTTCGTTGTGTGCTAAACTCCTGGGCTTCAGCAGCCATGACCCAGCAAGAGACTGAGGGTAGTGTAGGGAAACAAGGCGGAGGGCCCTTTGTTATAACAACATCCTTGTAGCGGCATCTTATATTAAAAAAAAATTAATTTTGGTCCAAAATATATGCCTTATAGATTGTCAAAATTTTATGCCTTCTAAATTGTCAAAATTTACGCCTTCCAAATTGTTATGCCTTCCGGGATTTTTGTATTGTCCCTTCCCCCTTTTGAGAAATATATCATGTAGTTATAGAATGAAATGATATGGTTCTCAAAGAGAGAAAGTGAAGTGGAGAATGATGGGGTTGCGCTTGTCTTGTTATGGTAGGCTGCCTACGTACCCTAAAACAGGATCAAGCATGGTTGTGGTTCGATTATGGGATTTTGGGTACTTTGTCCCTTTTTTGCCTCTAGTGATTGCCCACTAGACTGGGTTTCGCTTAATTTTTGCATCACATTGCCATTGCTGGTTTTCAATGTGATCAGCGAGGATTTGATCTTACCATGAGTGGATTGTTTTACTCATGGTGCCCATGCGGACTTTTGCCACGCCCTTTCCATCAAGCGTAATGCATATGTTTTCTTTTTTGTGCCTAATTTTTGCATCTCATTACCATTGTTGGTTTTTAATGAGATTGGCAATGTTTTTTTTTTTAAAGAGTGATTGCATCCAGCGGAAGCGGAAACCCGGACTACCTACGTACCTGTATATGACAGGATCAAACCGACGTAGTTCCTTGATGACCATTATGGGTAGTTCTTAAGGGTAATACTTCTTCATGAATCTGGCATTAGTAACTAGAAGAATTTAGTTTCTTTCCACATCACGAAGCAAGTATGCACCATTAGGATAGGCTCTTTCGATGGCATATGAACCGTCCCATTTAGAGGCAAATTTGCCCTATTTTCTCCTTGTAGGATCAAGTGGTGATCTGGCAAGAAGGACGAGCTCCCCCTTGGTAAAGGAGCGAAGCTTAACTTTCTTGTTGTAGGCCCTAGCCATACATGCTAGGTATAATTCTAATTGTTAGTGTGCGGCGAGATTGGATTCATCAAGGGTTTCCAATTTTGAAAGGTGAACATTGGCGGCCTCTGCTTTTGTCAGGCCATCCTGTATAGCGACCCGTAAAGATAGTATCTGGATTTCAACTGGAAGAACTACCTCTGCTCCAAATATCAGAAAGTATGGGGTTTCTTGTGTAGGCGGGCAAAAGGTGGTGCAGTATGCCCAAAGTGCTTCCAGTAGGCGCTTATGCCAGTCCTTTTTGTGTTTAGCCACCATTTTATTAATGATCTTGTAGAGGGTTTTGTTAAAAGCCTCTGTTAGGCCATTAGCTTGGGGATAGTATTTTAAAGAATGCTCTAGGTTGATATTGTACTTTTCCATGAGTCGGTATAGAGGTGACCTCACGAATGGCTGCCCATTGTCTGTGATTATACGGTCAGGGACACCGAACCTGTATATGAGATGAATTTTAACGAACCAGATGATGTCAGAAGCTTTTATCTCTTTTAGGGCTATAGCCTTTGCCCACTTGGAGAAGTAATCTATTGCGGCTAGAATGTATCAATGGCCTTTGGCAGAAGTCGGGGTAATGGGTCCTACTATGTCCATTCCCCATTTGGAAAATGGCCATGAACAAGAAGTGGTGTGTAATGGTTCAGCAGGCACATGACAATAGTCATTGTGCAGTTGGTAAACATGGCATCTTTTGGCATACTCGATACAATCGACCACCATTGTTGGCCAGTAATAACCGAGTCTTTTGAGTTAGAATTGAAGCTTCAGGCCGCTCTGTTGTCCTCCGCACACACCGGCAGGTACTTCAGCCATTACTGTGTTGGCCTCATCGGTTGATAGACAACATAGTAATATGCCATCGAGGGACCTTTTATATAACTTATTACCCTGTAAGGTAAATTGGGTGACTCGTCATCTTATTTCAGTGTGCTTTACAGGGTCGGATGACTCCCTTTTATCCATGAGGTATTGGACAAAGGGCTCGTGCCAGTCTTCTTCCTCCGCAATTGGTTTACCATCTATATTCTGCACATCACATTTTTGTAGTTTAGTGTTACAAACAAGGAGAGCATCCTCTTCAATAGTTGGGGCCAACGGGGGCATAACTCTTCTTTCCCCAATGTGAATGATGAGGTAATCATCCCTTGGATGTGTGAGGGCTCTGGCTAAATTGTCTAGTACATCAACTTTGGCCATTATGGTCCATTCTTTCATGTTGTATCTGCAAGTGCCTAAACAACTTTGCAAAGTCTTTAGCTCTTTGAAAGTAAAGTGTGAGGCTCAGCTTTTTGATATGGTAGAGACCATTCATCTAACGGATGACGAGCTCCGAATCTCCATAAATGACGAGGTCATCTATAGGGATTTCCAAGGCCAGTTCAAGCCCTGCAATGAGTGCTTCATACTCGGTTTCATTATTTGAACGTCCCTCTATCAATGTAAGGGAATGTAGGATGATGACATTATCTGGGGTGACAAAAACGATGCCAACCCCTAAAGACTTGTCCATGTTGTCCCCCAAGGTGGCAGAAGGACCCCGGGATGCACCATCAAAGAACATTTTCCAGTCTTTCTTTACCTGGACTTACATAACATTCTCATCAGGTAACTCCATTTGGAGTGGTGAATCGTCGGGTACTGGATGCATGGCCAGTGCTTGTCCCTTAACTGCGTGTTACAGAACATAATGGATGTCGAATTCTAAGAGAAGGACAGTCCATTTGGTGATATGCCCTTGTACTGAGGGGTGACTCATAATATACTTTAATGGGTTAGCCCATGATATAAGGTGGACTATCATGGTAAGGAGATAATGTCTCAGCTTTTATAGTGCAAAGATCAAAGCTAAACAAATCTTTTCAATGGGAGAGTAGTTTAACTCGGCACCGACCATTATCCTGCTGAGGTAATATAGAGCATGCTCTTTGCCTTCCTCATTGTGTTGGGTCAATAATGCCCCAAGAGATGATTCCATAGCTTCCATGTATAGCAATAATGGCCTACCCGGCATCGGGCTCATAAGCATTGGTGGATTCAACAAGTATTATTTTATACTATCGAAAGCATTTTGACAGGCCTTGTCCCATATGAAAGGAACTCCCTTCTTCATTAAACGTGAAAATGGTTGGCAACATCCTGAAAGATTTCAAATGAATCGACGGATATACACGAATTTCCCCTGTAATCTCTTAAGCTCGGAGATATTCTTTGGTGTTGGCATCTCGATGATGGCAGTAATTTTCTTAGGATCGCTCTCGATGCCCCTATGCTGGATGATAAATCTAAGAAATCGTCCTAATGATACGCCAAAAGCACATTTGAGAGGGCTCATCTTCAGATTATAACAATGAAGCCGTTGAAAGACCCGATCTAGATCGATAATGTGATGTTGCCTAAGTTTTATTTTTACAACCAAATCATCAACATAGCATTCGACCATGTCATGTAATAGGTCCTCAAATATGTAGCTCATCTCCCTCTGATAAGTGGCATTGGCATTCTTTAAACTGAAGGGCATGACTCGATAACAAAATATTTCAATCGGCGTACAAAAAGCGGGGCCTCTTCATCCTCTAGGGCCATTTGTATCTGATTATACCCTGAATAGCCATCCATAAAAAAGAGAGCTTTGTATCACGTGGTAGCATCTACCAGTAACTCTGTGAGTGGCAGAGGGAAGTCGTCCTTCAAGCATGCGCTATTAAGATCCCTATAATCAATGCATACCCTGATTTGACTATTCTTTTTCTGTACAAGCACAATATTAGCAAGCCTTTTTGGATATCGGACCTCGCGGATGAACCTTTCTTTAAGCAGCTTCTCGACTTCTCCCTCTATCTTATCAACAATATCATGTCTAGCTTTATGGGGATGTTGTTTTATAGGCCACTGGACTGGGTCGATGGCTAGTCAATGTATGGCCACATTGGGGTCCAATCCTGGCATTTCAAAGTAATTCCATGAAAACACATCTTAGTTTTTCTTTAAGAATTCTAGGTACTATGTCTGTTCTTCTGAGGAAATACGTGAACTAATGAAAGTAGGATGGAAGTTATCCTCCATTCCTAGATTTACCTCAATCAGATCATCCACTGTTGCTTGTCCTCCATCCTCAAGTTCTGAAGGGGCGGGGCATCACCGATCTCATGACAAAATCTTTAGAAGGTGGCGAGTGTGTCTCTACAAATAGGCATTCGAAGGGAACGTCTTCAAACAGGTCCATTCCACAGGCTGCTATCGCATGTGAAGACACTTTTAACTTTGTGGGCCTTCTGCCCAACCCTCTTGTGTTGTCTTTATTTTTAGAATGAAGGACTAGCCATTCAAACTGCTGAGTCAAAACTTCCTTGCCTTTGTAAGAGTTCTTTCATTTCCCCTGCTGGTCAAAACCGGAATTCTGGAGTAATTGAGGAGCCAATCTCATATGTGGCAGCAAGTTGTCCGTGTTTTTGAGCTTTCGCTCCGATGTAGGATCTAAATGATCGGTAGATCGGATAGGGCCTTCAGGCAAAAAGATGGAGGGTGTCCGATAGGGATCAACACGTACTCTTAACCAATGTGTCAGAGGGAGGATAAAATCCTGTGTGACTAATTTAGGTAGTAATAAAGGTTTGTCCTTAGTAATCTTGACACCATGCTTTACCTTAAGCTTCCTAAGCATAATCTCACCCTCATTGTTTCTTGCTGGGGTTCCTGGGTGGTCAGGCTTTTGATAATATGTAGCATCGGCGAAATAAGCTTCTACCACTTGAAAGGGATTGTTGTTAGCTATTATTGTGCCATGAGTATCTTGTCAGTGGTACTTGATACATTGATGTTATGTTGATGGGACCACCTAGAATTTGTGCATCCATGGCCGGCCTATGAGGGCGTTGTAAGCAGTATTGGCATCAATCACATAAAAGGGTGTCCAATCCTCAATGTGGCCAAACTTTGTCATTAACCAAATGGAACCGAGAGGACGCTACTCATTTTGATTGAACCCTTGGATAACGAGTGTGTTGGGCTGGAGTTGAGATAGATCTACTCCCAAATGGTCTAGTACTTTGGTTGGTTATGGATTATCGATAGAACCTGTGATGAACAAGGGTCGGTTATGGCCGAGATCATTGGAGTACCGATAAGTATCCTCGAAGGTGACCGTGGGCATACATAACCCTTCTCGCATTGCAGTTTTTCGAGAAGCCCTAACAATCTCATCATTTGTGGAAAACTCATATAGATAAGTTAAAGTATAGATCATGGACGCTCTGAGCTCTGGTGACATACGGAGGGTATCATAAATAGTCAGTAATGACGGGATCTTCTTGAGGTGCGCCATCACGTCATACATAACAAGGTTATCTATCTTTTTGATGGCTTTGCTATACTCGGCTTCTATAGCCATCTTTTTTACCGTATTAGCTTGTTGATTGGTTGTAGGGCCTCACGACAGAATCTATTTTCCATACCACAACTTAACTTGGTTGACTTATCGAGGATGTGGCTAACGCCCCTCCACTGGGGTAGTGACTTTAAGTTTAGTAACATTACAAGCCCCTATTTGCAGGTCATTGGATATTTCATTCTCAAAGAGGTCTTGAGAAGCAAAAGTGAAGCTAAACTCATCATCACTAGGATCGTCTAAGTCAGTGACCAGGGGTGGCATGTCTTGGGTGTCTAAATCACGGCACTGAGTCTGCCATAGATTTGGGACATCATCATCTTCACCAGCTGACGTCGAAGAGTCACTGGCATCCATATCAATGTCCCATTGGTCTTGAGGTAAGAACCGCACCATGCTTAATATGTATTAGACGTCGTCTTTATATGCTCTTTGTCGGTGATAGAAATGATTGATGAGCATTAGCCATGAAGAAACATAACATGATAGTAATGTTAAGTACCAATAGAAAGCATGTGAGTCTAATCCAGGGATCGATCCAGTAAAGCTCGGGTGTCTCAAACTGAGACATCGAATCGATCTGGGGATGTCGAATCGATTCGTGCGGATCAATCCGACATATCCGGATAGATCCGTAATCGTAAAATTTCAAAAAATATATATGATCAACGCCTACGATTTCTTAACCGTTGGGGTAGATGACAAATCAATGGTGCACGACTGTGCTCGTCCCCTATAAGTATGAAAGAAGCTCAAAAGGGCTCTCTAACACTGAAGAACACACAATCTCATTGGACACAAAGAGAAGAGAGAGTTAAAGCATTTTACACCTCCCAACTATCAAAGGCTCACTCCTATGAGCATTGATTAAAGATTAAGGAGCCTTTGAGTGCTTCCCCAACACTATATATAGGAAGAACAAGAAGAGGGAAGCAAGGTGAAGGGTTTATTCCTAAATAAACCCTTGTAAGAAACTCCAAAAAGCAAAGAGGCACTCTTGGAAGCTTGGTGGAATCTAGTGGCACACTAGCTCAACAAAGGAGCAACCACCTTCATGTGTAATAAACAATACACAAGCCTTATGAGGTAATTTGTATTGACTCTTGATTTAATTTAAGACCTTAGCACCTGCCGAAGACACTGGGTGTAGACCAGACCTGCCGGAAACACCAGGTGTAGACCATAGCACTACCACTGGAGACACCAGGTATAGACCTCTCCCGCCAGAGACACCAGGAGTAGAGCTTGCTTTTGCAAGTAGTAGGTTTTAAATTTTAACCTTGATTGTAATGTAATTTAATCTAAATAAAATTTAGTAGCTCCGTTGTGAGCTTTGAGAGTGGATGTAGGCCAAGTGCCGAACCACTATAAATATTATGTTGTGTGTTTGATTGTGGTGTGAATTGTCTCTTTCTCTATCTTTACATGGCATGTTTATCATTTCATATATGATTTTTCACATTTGCAATTAAGTAAAAACATAAACTAATTGAAAGATCAAATTTACGAATTACTTTTGCATTGCACTTGTATCTATAATAATTGAACCATATTTATAAATGCATTAAATTTCAAGTATTATAAACATCTTGAATTGAAATTTTAATTGGGGGTAAATTGAAAAGAATTTTTAGAAATCCTATTCACCCCCCTTAGGATAAAACCGAACTTTCACCTAATCTAAAGTATTTTAATGGGAACTTCAAAAGATTAAAGAGCCGAGCAGGCTGTTGAGAGAGGGAACGTTTGAGGGGAAAGAACCAGATGCTAGGGTTACCTTTGCTGAAGTGAAAAATCAGGGAGGGTTGAGGATTTTCAGAATGGGTAAGTGGATTACAAGGATTCAAGGAAGGTTCATAAGGAAGTCAGACATTAAAAATGGAGGATTCAATTAAAGATCATGAAAGAAGTTGGAACAGTAGGAAGTATGTTCAGAAGAAAGACTTTGGGCTTGAAAAGAATGTATGGATGCAGTTAGCCATTGTATTTTAGAACATGCAGGATTTAGAAGATAGGGAGAGATGAAGGGTGGTAAAAGAAATGGTTGGGAGCAATGGAGTGGTTATGGTTATTTGACAAGAAACAAAAATGAGGCAAGTGGATGGTTTTCCCTTTAAGGAGCATCATGGTTTTAGGAGGGCACAAGGGGTGGCGCTTCCTTATTTTGGAATGAAGATGAGCTGTGGCCTTCAGATTCAGCATTGAGTTCATTTTCTGTGTCATTGAAATGCTAAATAATGGGCGATAACAAATATTGGATGCTCAGTGTGGTCCATGGGCTAAATGAAGCTTTGCTTTTCAACTCTTTCTTGAAGTTAGATGATATTCGTGATCAAAGGTAGTGCCAAAACTGTTGTTAAACCAAGCCCACCATTGCCACCTCCCCTGCAACCTCCTTTTCTGATTGGACTTACACCAATTGATGAAATTATGAAAGAGATTTGATAAATAAAAAAAAAAAAATCATTGAGTCACTTTTTAGATACAATCTGAAAAGCTCAATCAAGAATGATGAAGCAAACTTGGATGCACATAGACTGCTATGTTTTTCAAACTTGGGTGCACATAGACTGCTATGTTTCTATGTTTCTTTTAGCTTTACAAACTGACCTATGTGGGACTATTCCCCAAATTAAAGCAAATCAAAATTTTTGAAAAACACAACTTTTGCAAATGTCAAAAACAGAGCATCCGTATGTTTATAAACATTCCTTCATGTTCAACATTCAGAACCTTTTTTATTTTAACCACATTCTAAAAGGTGTTAGGGATTATATGATCATGCTACCTAATGGGATTAGAGTTTAGACACATGTAGAGAGCTAAAGATAAAGTCATATCACAGTTTTCAGATGTATAAATTTCAGGTTTGTGGGCTTCGATAGCTTCACATTGGAAACCTGGTTCTCACTAATCTCAGCAGCTCTTAATCCTTTTACGTTGGGCAACAACGGTCTGAAGTAATGACCAGAACTGCCATACTTGGATGATTATAATGTGCACCAATTTTGAAAAAAGTATTGGGAACATTCACTACTGCAACAAATCCTTAGAAAGGGGTGTGCCGTTTGAACCTAAAATCTTATAAAAGATCAAGAAATTATAGAACTCTATACAAGGTTTAATTTTGAGCGTGTGTGTGTCTATATATATATATATATATATATATATATATATGACCTCATCTCACGTCTCCATATTGAAAGATCAGAAAGAATGTTGAGCGCCCCCATCATTTCCTGGTATGATAAAAGTACATCTAGAAGACAGACGGAAGTGTAACAAAAGTATGTAGCAGCAGACATGCTAGGCTCAATTTTGTCATAATAAAAATTCAAGAGATATGATCTCAGTATATGCATTGGAAAATAATAATAGCTCGTTCAGCAAGTGTAATTGTGCCATTTGGAGACAATGGAGCACCATACAATCCAAATAATTAAAAATGACACGATCAAAAGTGAGATTCCTTAGCTGCTGATATTGCTGTTGAGACTTGATGTCGCTTTCATTGATCCATTAGCCGAACTTCAAACAATATAAGATGCCTTTAGAGAGTACCTGCTTATGGTAACAACTGCCCTACACATTTCCCCCCTGCAAAACTAAAACAAAACAGCAAAACTGCCCTACACATCACCCCTCCCCCCCTCTCTGCAAAACTAAAACAGAACAGTAAATATTTTGCAGAAAATTCTCTCAAAATGATGAATTCATAAAAACCAATTTATTCAGTTTATATGTGATTTGTTTGAAGTATGAGGGACTTTGAAGGGTCCCTGTGAGGTTGTAGCTTGGGTGCTAGCCAATGCACAGCAAATTCATTTAACAATCTCTCAAAGTTGCATGGACTGCAAAATAAAAAGAAGCAAAAGAGGGCAAAAGGGATTGCTGGGAACAAGACTTTGTAAGCTTCTGCTGCGAGAAAAGATGCATGGTAAAGAGTCCAACTTTACATATACATGATGCCATGGTACTGAGGCTCCACAGCTATGGTTAAAATTAGTAGAGCGAACAATAAACGTGATGAAATTTGAATTAATTTACAGGTGAGATTGAAGCCAGTATTTTAATCTAACTCCGCAGCCTTTTTCTTGGGCTACCCTCTTCACCCTGCAACAACCAAAGAAAGAGAAATAATAACTTTGAATTGGTTCACTAGCTGCCACAAGAGCTTCAATGAATGTGAAGAAACAAAAGTATAAGCATTGAAAGAATATGATAAATGTTTTTAGACAATGTAAACCAGTGTCACTACTATAGTAGCTATAGACAAGCACGCCCCCACCCCACACACACACACACAAATTATTAACAAATGAACTGGGCATATTGTTATTATAAGAAGACATAATAAGCATAACAATGAACAATTTAAACTTTTAAACAACCAATGATGCTGCTCTACATATAGAAATACTTTCAGATTTCTTGATAAATCACAAAGGGAGATTCCAAGCCACAACACGAATTTCTAATGGAAAAAAAGTAATAAAAATGTGCGCAAGAGAGAGAGCGAGAGGTATCAATGGCATACCCTTTCATGTAGTCCAAAATCTGCAGCAGAAACTACTGAAGACTCAGATCTGCACTTTGCATGCACAATTGGACCCAGCTGAGATCCATCCATGCCTACTCTTGATTCATCGGGTGCATTCAAGTAGACAGCCCCTTTATACATCCACTCCTCGGTCTCGTCACTATAAAAATCATCAAAAGGCTCTCCACACAATGCGCACACATTCTGATTTTCATCAGCAGGAACAGCCATTTCCTCATCAGCCTTTTTTTCTACAACCGCTGCAGTGGGAAAAAACCCATGAACAGCATCAGTTCCCAATGCCTCTGCATCACTAAGCCACACACTGGTACTCACAAACCACTTGCGAGAAGGCTTCTGCTTATGGTTTTTAGATATCCGATTCTTGGTCACATGCCAATCCATGTGACTACGGTGTTCCTCCTGGCACTTGAAACGGAGGCCACACGTTGTGCACTGTCTTGGAAGATCAGCATATAGAGCAGTTACTGCAGACTCATGCCGCACCTTGAGAAGTTCTAAATCAAACTCAATTCCAACAGAATCCTGAAAGAATGGGTTGCTTGCTTAAGAAACAATAATAGATTGCAAAGCGATAACACTCAAAAGATATTCAAAAAGGAGCATTAATAAACAGAGGTACCTGAACTGAAGCAGGCGTCGTCAATGAAATCAAACCTTGGGCCATAAGAGAGTTGAACAGACCTGAAAATGCACTTCTGGTCGGTGGATGAGATGCAGTGGGTCCCAGATTTTGAGATATGGGTTCCATCTGCAATGAAGCAGGAGGAGGCCCTGGAGGTAGAGGAGGTAAAGCCTGTCCCCGTAAATGGAAGGAGGGACCTGATATACTGGGAATTGTTACAGATGAGGAAAGCATTCCAGGTATTGGATTGGACAAAATCGAACTCATAACAGTTCCATGCCCTTGTGGCATGTGTCCATGATTTATGAAATGTGCCATTAAATGAGATGAGACCTGAGAAGCAGCAGGCGGAACTAAATTTTCTTGACTATCCTGAGACCGAATTAAATGTGGTTGTAGAAAAGCAGCTTGTCCCTGGCTTTGCCGATTCAAAGAAATCAACCCAACTTGTTGATTAGGTAAGTGCATCAGCTTATGTGAAGTCAGAGCTTTCCTTTCATGAGCATCTAACTGCTGCCCAGGTAAAACCAAAGACTTATTTGGAACTTGATTCATGACGGGCTTGTCAGCACCCATCATGTCATATCCACTCTTACTCTGTTTCTGTTGCGGAAGAATAGGGAGAAAAGGGCGTGGATGAGATTTATGCCCATTTATTGGTGGTGAGATCATTAATGAATAAGGCCTTTGTCCCAGATACATCTCCAACTTTGATACTGGAGCCTTAGGTAACAGAACTTCCACGTTGAAAGAGTCAGGGCTTGAAGAACCCATTCTTGACATTACACCTGAGAGTCTCTGGAATTGTGCATCAGTATCTGGAAGATTATCAATCTGAGGCATTTTGTGATTAGCTGACAGGCCCATTCCACTTGCTGGAATAGATATCTGGCCAGCTATTCCTCTGATGTTCAAGTCCAGGTGTTCTGAGGACCGAGGTAAGTGGTGCAGTAAACCCCGAGTTTCTTGAGGATAGCTAGAACCCTGTATCTGGGTTGACTCATTCCGTATTCCTGGACCACACACAGATTTCTTACTTGTAGATCCACGCACTGACTGCAAGAAATACATGTGAACTTTTAAAAGAAGAAGAAAGTGTATATTATGAGACAAAAGGGTCATAAAACCTATTTCCAACCTTAAAAAAAAATCATTACACAGTTATTCTTCAAATCAAACCAATATGAGCTTTTGCCCAACAGAAACCCCCAATACACATCAAGCAAAAATAAGAATTCTTTTAGAATGAAAAGCACAATCCTAAAAATACAAAAAGAATAATGAATGGCTTCAAAACCAAAACTGTGGAACTGATACATTGAATTGGATTTTAGCATGACTACACAAGCCACTAGCAAGTCAAGATAACTAAATTGAGAGCACATTTGGACATCATGATCATATATTATCCAATAATAATGCCTAAATAACAAACAAAACAAGTTGAAGAGCCATACACCCAGGACAAAATCCCCATCTTCAGCAAAAATAGCTGAATCATCCACCACAGATAGCTGACCATGACTAGGCCAATTACCGCTCCTGAAATCATGTTCCAAAATTGCAGCATCTGGTCTTCTTAAACCAGATCTTCTGCTTAAGCTACCAAGAGAAGGATTGGATGGAGTTCGGCGCATGTCTTCCCAAACATATTCCTCTTCTTCAGTATTCTGCCATCTTGTTGTAGCAGGCTTACTGTTTATAGCATTTACATCAAACCATTCAACTTGCGAAGGCTTCTCATTCAGTGTATTTTTCCCTCTGTAATTTCCATAAGCATCAATTAAAGCTCTCGGTCTTTGCTGATCACATCCATTACCAAATTTGTATGCACTAGAAGTTTCTAAATGCTGACAGTTATCATTGGACCAGTGTTTTTTCCACCAGTGCCTCCTCTCCACATCCCCGTCAGTTGCTCTACCAAGTCCACTTTCAAATCCAGAATGAGAAGGATAGGCCCTTTCAACAACCGTTCTAGGAGAATTCCCTGTCACAATCCCATCAACCGGTGGTGATAAAGACCTAGCAGGCCCAATTGTTGGAGGAGAAGAGGGCCTTGAAAGTCTGCTTTTGGAACAAGGAAGACTTTCAACCCCACTAAGAGAAGATGCATGGTCTGCACCTTTTGGTGAGCCTACTCTTCGAGCTACAAGAACCTCTGAATGATCAACATCATACTCGCCATACCCAATGGCAGGTTTTTGTCCATAAATCTGTAGGATTGATGAAATTCCTTTGGCATGTTGAACATCCTGCAAGGACAACAAATAATTATTTTTATTGGTAGATAACAATATATCATACATTTAGATGTTAAAGTAAGTGGGGCAAAAAATATGTCCATGTGCTAATAAAATACTCTACTCTAACAGAAGTGATCCTAGAAAATCCCTTGAAAAAGCAAACCAGGAGATATCAACCACCCAGCAAAACAACAGAAAGCATGAAAAACAAATGTATTTGTGTAATGTGTTATAGGAGGACATGCATAGGGTCAACGAATATGCAGGTTTAATGTTTGGTAACAGGTTCACAAAGGGAACTAGTAAAAAAGGCTTGAAATTGCACACATCGAATTTTGGAGAAGCTCCAGACCATCCTGTTGGGCTTGCCGAAGCACTCCTCTCCATTCTTTCTCCTCCAAAGGTTGTCATACATGCATCCTTAACATTCAGATTTGTTTCATGCATCTGCAAACACAGACTATTGCCAATTAGAGCATTTTGAAAATGCCCAATTTGCATGTCACTTACCAAATAACCAATAACTCAGATTTTGCACATGGTCATGAATGGTTAAATGACACAAAGCTGTGCTGCACAATCACATTCTTAGGGTGGGACCATGTTTATTTAATTGGGGCAGTTCAAGGTAGGCTCATCTTGCTCACATTGGCTGCTGTACCTACCCTTTCCTTTTTGGGGTCAATATTAAAATCAAAATAAAATTATGAATTTTCAAAATTTAATTTTAGAAGTAATAGCCAAAAAATTTAATTTTTGAAACATATAGAAATTGGTCAACATTATTAAATGTGAGTAAGTTAAAAAATCAACCAATCCAAACATAATCCCAAATTTTTCAAATTTTGTCAACTTTTATGTGGAAGTAACCATTTAACTGGTCCCAAACACCTAAGTTAACCAGATACAACGATCTTAGATGGCATTTGGAAGTTAAATAATGTAAAATTAAAAAAAAAAAAGAATTTCCTAATTTCCATATAAGATATAGAAACATATAACCTTATCTAACAAAGCCAAGCCAAGTTCTCGCTGATAGGCAATGGTACCTTGCTTCCATGCCTTGCCTTATATATGAGTTGTGGCAGCGAGGTAGGCCAGAAGGAGCCTTAGGCACTAGTACAAGGCTCTGATCCTCTACTTGTTTGATTGGACTTTTGTAATGCAGTTCAACAAAATTCCCAACAAAGTACAAATAACATCATACCCAATGTGCTACAATGCCCAGGCAATTCTAGGATTTGGAGCTGGCTGCTCCCCTTGACATCACCTGATAACTTGGACAACTCTGTGCTTGGGGGATTTGAGTATTAATTAAACAGGGTATTTCCAATTTAAATTATCAAATATTTGAAGAGATATACACACACACACACACATATGTTCTGCACATCTATTAAAACAATTTTAACTGTTTAATTAAAGTAGCACTAAAATTACAAAAAAAAAAAAAAAAAATGGAACTTTTAGCATGTAGTAATTATGCACAATAATATAGTTGTATTATTCATCTCATGGTTTTAACAAAAGATGTTCTCAACTTTAACATGTTATAGCATACTTGGGTCATATACCATTAAGTCGCACACTTTTTTTTTAACCATTATCTCTGTTACAAAGGTTGGTATCTGCTTTTTTATCCAATTATTAACATGTGCACAATTATTTTAATAATATCAATTGTCAAACATATAAATAGTATATTATATTTAATAACAAAAAGAAAGATATGGTAAAATACTATACCAAAAATAACTTTGGGCCAGAATGACTGTTATAATGATGGCAGGTCCTTCACTGTTATTAACCCATCACTTTCACTAGTTTAAACTTTGACTAATCTAATAACTGTCTACTACAGCAGGGGTTCCACATGAGAAAAAGAGACCAAAAATAAAAACATTTGGAACTTTTGTCAAGTGGCAATGCTGAAAAGAAACTCAAAAGGGAAAAAATTGTAAATCAACAAATATGAAGATTCTAATATTATCTGTACAAAGGAAAATGATAATAAGATTTAAAAAACACAAATAAGAAAACTCTAAAGATTACATCAATGTTAAAAAAAAAAAAAAAAAAACTCTAGTGGGCATTTGAATATATAATTCTTTTTATATGTAAAAAATTTACATAATTTTAACGTTCTAGGTTCCATTATATATATATATATACTTCCCTTCAAATTATTCTTTTTTCCTATGTAAATAAATAGGACACAAATTAAATGTCAATGATTGATCAAATAGAACTAATTGATTAGTGGGTGGGCAAAACAAGAAAAGCCCTTGCCAAAAGTCTTACCAGGCCTCTACTGTAGAAAGAATGCTAAAGGCTTTGAACATAAAAGTTTTCTTCGAAATTAAAAAATATTTGTGAAATATAACTTCCACCACTTGTCCAAGTAATGCACCTGACTGAAAATGATGCCTAGGTGTGTGACTATTTCAGGCTTGCAAGTCAGCCTACCCATAGCATTGAGAAACCATACAATTGCCTAGGCAGGTGACCAGATCCCTAAGAAACCCCCTTCAACAACAAAGATCTTACCTATATATACATATAATTACATAGGCAAATACGTAGATACACCAATATCACCAACATATGTATATATATATAGATATATATATATATATATATATACAAATAATATTAGCTATAAACATGCAGGTATGCACACACATCTTAAATGCACAATATACACACCATGAGCTGGAAAGAAAGTTGGAGGTTGACTACATGATATTAATGAAGTGAGAAGAACAGTGAAAAACATCGCACCACCAACATGACACAATGGAATATTAAGACAGAGAGTGAAAGAGAGAGACTGGGGTTTCAAGTTAAGAGTTTTTCCAAATGTTTTTTTATCTTCTCTTTGTCACTTTTCTTTTCTTTTCTTTTTCTTTTTTTTTTTTTTTTTTTTTTGACAGATAACAATGAATTTTATTGAAGAAAAAAAAGGGAAAGATTACGAAACTACTAATACAACAACAATAAAGACATCAAAATAAAAAACACCAGAGACATCCATTCTTGGTCACTTCTTAGCAAAGCTTAATTCCAATACCTATCAGTACCTATTATTTGGTCATTTTTGGAATTCCAAACATGTCCATTTTCAATTCATTGTTCTGCAATTTTACAAGCTTTTTTTTTTCGTTGAAATTTTGTGACAATCGATACTTCCAAATGCACCATCAACCATCTATTATATTGACTCTAATTGAAAAAAATTGCCATAATTTTTCCAACCCTCCAAGAGATTAACTAAAGATTGATGAAAATGCTTAAACAGGAATACAGAAATTGGAACAAGAGCCAGGAATACGACTAGTTTAGGTGGTAGGCAAGATGTCCGTCTTTACCACACAAGAAGGGAACCATGATAACTTCTTTTTTTTTATTAGTAAGCTAAATTTTATTAAAGACAATGAAATGCATGAGCGATACCATAATAACTTCTATGTCCTCTTAACCGACGTAAGGCATATTGATCCTTCTGATGAGCTAATAGAGATTTTAGTATGACCTCTGTGCATGTAGATCACTGTGCAAGCATGTATATATGAAATTAGATACATACATCTATGCAAAAATATATGCATAAATGTAATCATGCATACAGAGTGGAATAGGGGGAGGAGAGAGAGGAATCTTACATTTAGCATGGTTGGATTTTCTAATTGACGCCTTGCCTCCAAATATTTTGGATTGACATGTATACCATGAGTTGGTCGAGGAGATGGAGATTCAGAAGATTTCAAAGCTGTCAAGCTAGATGACTGATGGTTTCCGGGTGAAGAAAATTGTAGCTCAACCTCAATTTTGCAAAGTACTGGAGGCGGAAATACTGTTAACCAGGTGCCAAAGAGGTGACGCATGGCTGGATAAAGGTTAGGGCGAATTTGCCTGTATGCCTCACAGAATACCTTTGCAAAAGATAAATGGGAAGAGTATCAGACTCACACTATTCAGAAACACAAGCACACGCACCCGCACCCACCCAGCCACAAACAGAGACAGAAGTTAAAAAGAATGCACGCCTTGTATATACCATAAAAAACTCACCTCAGGGAGACGGGAAGCAAAGTACCTCACATATTCACGGCCAATGTTCTTAACAATACTATCAAGAAGATAAAAGGAAGGAAGCTTTTGCTCAACTGGTACCTGCAAGAAACAAGTACTAGTGATGAGTGTCTATGCAAGCAAGATAACACAAGTAAACAACTCAGAGCCTTTGAATACTAAAAGTATTTAAATAATACAAAGCCCGGATAAAGGAGGAGGGTGGCGTCAGGTTGAGAGCCGGCCTTAATAAACTACTCAAACCTTAAACATGAA
>JAOXJP010271968.1:0-20101 GCA_025762735.1 Platanus orientalis | reverse complement strand
GACTTAACATCTTTTCTTGATACGGTTGGTATTGTTCACCAAACCACATGCATGGGAACACCGGAACAAAATGGAGTGGCAGAACGAAAAAAACAAGCATTTCTTAGAGATTGTTCGTGCCTTCATGTTCACCATGAATGTGCCAAGGACTTTTTGGTTTGAAGCCATTCAAACTGCAGTATATCTCATGAACTGGATGCCCTCCTGAATCCTTTCTTATAATTCCCCTCTTGCTATGTTGTCTCCCAATTCTCAATTATTTCATCTTCCTCTTAAAACCTTTGGGTGTATTTGTTATGTTTACGTTCCTAATTTTAATCGCTCCAAATTAAATCCCTAAGCCCTCAAATGCCTATTTCTCAGCTATGGTGTTGGTCAAAAAGGATATAAGTGTTATCAACCCCCTACGCATCGCAAATTTGTGTCACGGATGTCACTTTCTTTGAGTCTCTTAATTTCTTTTTCTCTGTTCAGACATCTCTTCAGGGGGAGCCTCTTATGGGTATTTTCTTTAGTCCCTCTACCACTGTCAGTTCCCATATATCATTTTGATGGTGGTGATGATGGAAAGGGGGAGAATGATGACAAGGGAGAAAATAAAGAAAGGGAGAAGAATAACAAGTAAAAGAGGCTGAAGGACATATTCAAAAAAAGGAAATAAAAGAAATAGGGATTGGCATATGCAAGTAGATGGTACACAATGCCATTCCATTTAATGTAGCCAATAGTCCATTTTTCCAGCCCATGATAAATACCATTGCAGAGCATGGCCCTAGAGTTAAAGGCCTCACACCTTATCAACTGAACAACACCTATCTGCAGTGTGAGGTGATGAGTTGAAGGATTATATTCAAAAGTTGCATAGTAATCGATCCATGTATGGATGCACTATGATGTACAATGGCTGAACAACAAGGACAAGGTCACTTATAAACTTTATGATCTACTCAAACTGCAACAAGACATTCCACAAAATCATTGGACACCACAACAAAGTTAAAGATGAAAGAATATTTGTTCAAGCTAATGGAGGAGGTTGACGAGATGAATGTCATCCATTTTTTTTATGAATAATGAATGATTGTTATCCAAATTATGATGGACAACAATTCAGCATTCAAGACAGCAAGATAGATGTTGATTTTGAGAAGTATTTGTATTGGACATCATGTGCTACTCACTGGCCACTACATTAACCTCATGTTGGAGGATATTGAAAAGTTTGTTATGGAGATGATTTCAGAAGGTAAAAAAAATAATACATCTCATTTATAATAGTGATCAACTTTATAAGGGGGTATACAAAGGATCATGACTGCTTCTACCCAGGAATCACCAGATTTGTCACAGAGCACATCACATTAGAATCTCAAGTATAAAGCCCCTTTGCAGCAATGTTTCACCGATATAGTGTTCACCAAATGGTTCTAGGCAAAGGTAGAGGATGTGTGCAAGGAGATGGAGCCTCTAGTACGAGTTTTAGAGGTTGTGAACCAAGATAAAAAAGGCAACAATGCCCATCATTATGAGGCAATGGATAGGGCAAAGGAAACCATTAGGATAACAGTTAGCATCTACAAGAAGCACTGGAAGATCATCAAAGAAAAGTGAAAAAATTTGCTCTACAATGACTTGCATGCAGTAGGTAATGCAAAAAAACCATTACAATATTTATTACTATTTATCACTTGCACTGGTTTATAGCATTTTTAATCTTTTGAATGGTTGTATAGCGGTCAACTTTCTGAACCCTGATACACAATGCCCTAGGAAGTTGTCCAAACACCATGAAATAAGAAACAGCGTAAAGAAAGCAATCCAAAGACAAGAGCAAGTTATAGAGTTACGAACCTAACCAATACACCAAAAGCCCTAGGACTGATGGAAATGTGTTAGGTCAGGATCTTAACCTTTGAGATCGTAACTTCCACCATGCTCCGCAGCTAACATCCCAACGGCCCACTCTGTGGTAGCACTCACTCTGGCCTCTCATTCAGGTAGCCCTTTCCACCTATGGTGGCTTTCACTTTGATCAAGTAGACATTTTCACCTTTTGTGACAGCTCTCACTATGACTCAAGTAGCCCTTTCCACACTGTAGTGGTTCTCACTTTGGTCCAAGTTGCCCTCTCCACAAGTCGCCCCTTCTGTGACTCAAACTCAAGACGTGGTGTTGGCTCTAATACCAATTGTTATGAACCTAACCAATACACCAAAAGCCCTAGAAACTGATGGAAACGTGTTAGATTAGACTCTTAACCTTTGGGATCGTAACATATAGTGAGACAAGATGTGGCCATGAGAGAAGCAAGTTCTCTATTATATCAAACAATAATAATTATTATTATTGACTTCCTTCTTAACCAAATGTAGGTGAGAACTTTCACAAAGGCCCAAGAAGAGTTCAACTATAGTTTGCCGACTCCCCAAGTTGACTCCACTCCAAAGCCTAGCAAATCAAATCAAACTGTTGACTCCGAACCTAGGAAGCACAAATACATCAAAAACCTTGGTTTGTTCGTTCCGCATGGGTGTCCCCAATGTGTTAAAGAATATAAATAAATAAATAATTTGGACATGGTTAAGACACAACGGGGACACGTCGGGATACTTCTAGGACATGATAACTAGGAGTTTTTTGTAAAATGACTAGAAGAATAGGTTAATTGAAGAAATACCAAAAAAAATTATTATAATAAATACAATTAAGAATGAAATAAGAGGGGAAATGGAGCATCGGGTTGCAAAACTGACGACCCCAACCCTGCGATAAGAGAGAAGAAGGAACAAAAAGAGGAAAGGGAAGTAAGAGAAGAAGGGAGGAAGAAGAAATGCAGCATACGTTTCAACATTTAGGTAAGTTAAGGTTTCTTTATTTCTTGGTTATATGATCTCATATTTAGTTCTCTTTTCTGGGTTTCTACTATCCTCATTGATTTCTTTTTTTTTTAGGATTTATCGGACAACAACCACGACTATCTCACAGTCAGGGCTCGCCGAGAACAATCCTCTATTGCTAATTGATTCATGCTCCGTTACTTGTTATTTATTTTTTAAACATAAAATCAAGCTAAAAGTATAAATTAATTAATTAATCAATTTTCATCTCCCTACCATATCATATCTTACTTTTTCAAGAATTGTCGTATCGCCGTGTCCATATCATATCATACCCGTGTCCCATGTCAGTGTTGTTGTATATGAAGACGATGTCAATTCAACTCGGTCCGATTCAACTCAGCAACTCAGCTTTTGATTAAATTCGGTTTAGAGTTAGAATCAACTCAGAGTGAAAGTCCAACTTGGTGGCTATTAAAGTCCAAATTTGTGGCTAACCAAAGTCTAATTTTTTGGTTGTTAAAGTCCAAGTTGGTAGTAGTTAAAGTCCAACTTGGTGGTTGTTAAAGTCCAAGATGGTGGCTGGTAATCTCTATATATAGAGATGCTTAAAGGGATTCAAAGCATAGCAAGCAGAGCTAAGGGCTTGGGATAGAAAGAGTGATCTAGAATTGAATTGATTCTAGGATTTGTAAAAAAAAGAGTGAGAGTGGGATTGTTTCCAGTGTGCACTGAGATAAAATGCAGGGTTACTTCTCTTGTAATCGTATCTCTTTCTCTAGTGGATTATTTGGTTCGGTTTGAACCATCCGTGATTTTTTACCCTAAAGGGTTTTCCATGTAAATCTTGTACCTCTTGTGAGATTTTTTTTTATTTCCTTCTTTCCCAACAACTGGTATCAGAGCCTTGGTTCGAGTGGGAGCGATGGCTGAAGGAAGGTACTCTATTAAGAAGTTCAACGGCTCGAACTTCAATTTATGGAAGATGCAGATAGAGGATTACCTCTATCAGAAAAATCTCTATCTTCCAATGGGAGGTGTCGCAAAGAAGCCCAAGACCATGAAAGACGAAGAATGGGAGGTCCTTGATCGGAAGGCCCTCGGAACCATTCGTCTCTCCGTCTCCCCATCGGTGGCTTTCAATATAGCCAATGAGAAGACTACAGAGGATCTTATGAAGGCTCTCTCTAAGATGTATGAGATGCCTTTGGCATCAAACAAGGTTTTCTTGATGAAGCAACTCTTCAATATAAAGATGGTCGAGGGTGGGTCCATGGCTGAACATCTCAATTTGTTCAATACGGTCACTACCCAGTTATCCTCTGTTGGAATCAAGTTCGAAGATGAGATCCGTGCGCTATTAATAATATCCTCTTTGCTAGAAAGTTGGAACGGTGTGGTGATGACATTAAGTAATTCCTCAGGCACGTCCACGCTCAAGGTGGATGACGTGGTGAACATCTTGTTCAATGAGGAGGTCTGGAAGAAAACTTCCGGTGAATCGTCATTCGGAAACGCACTCAACATGGAGAACAGAGGAAGGTCCTTGGCACGAGGACAACATTAGGGGAGGTCCAAATCAATGAGAGGAAAGTCCAAGCAACCTATGAAGGGCGAGTGTTGGCACTGTGGCAAGAAGGGCCACTTCAAGAAGGACTGTAGGTCTTTGAAAAATAAGGGCAGGAATCAGCAGGAAAACCCAACTGCAAACGTCACGGGTGATTATGATCCGGATGCCCTAGTTCTCACAATGGAGAACAAGTCCGAGTCATGGGTCATTAACTCGGGAGCCTTTTTTCATGCCACCTCGCAAATAAACATCTTCATCAACTATGTACTTGGAGACCTCGGCAAAGTATACCTCGACAACGATGAGCCTTGCAATATTGTCAGCAAAGAAGATGGGCAAATTCGATTGCCCAACGGATTGGTTTGGTAATTGACTGTTGTTAGGCATGATCCTTGCCTAAAACGGAATTTCATTTCCGTGAGGCAATTGACAGACAACGGAACAATCGCAACCTTCTCCAACAACTCTTGGAAAGTCATCAAAGGAGTCATGGTGGTGGCTCAAGGCAAGAGAGAAGGAAGTCTTTACATTGCAAACGTTGCTAACAATTCGATTGCGGTAGCCAATGTTAGAGCAGATTCTACCATGTGGCACCAGAGGCTCGGCCACATGGGTGAGAAATGAATGAAAGTGCTTCTCTCAAAAGGGAAGTTGGTAGGGCTTAAGACCCTGAACCTGGAATTCTACGAGGATTGCATCTACAGCAAGCAAAAGAATGTGAGTTTTGCCAAAACGGGGCAGATGTGCAAGCAACACAAGTAGAATTGATCCATACTGATGTATGGGGACCGACTCAAGTGCCCTCTCTTGGTGGTTCACTTTACTTCGTCACCTTCATTGATGATGCTACTCAAAAACTTTGGGTGTACTTCTTCAAACAAAGGAAGTGTTCTAAGTTTTCAAACGATGGAAAGCACTGGTGGAAACAAAAACAGACATGAAACTAAAATATCTAAGGTCAGACTACAGTGGAGAATACTACAACAAAGAATTCGAGGATGGAATCAGAAGAGAGAAGACCATTCCAAACACACCTCAACAAAATGGTGTGGCAGAACAAATGAATCGGACCATCACCGAACATGCACATAGCATAAGGCTACATGTTGGTTTACCCAAGCAATTCTAGGCAAGCGCAGTAAATACTGCTACCTACCTCATCAACCTTGGGTCATCCACTCCCGTGGAAAACAAAATTCCAGAAGAAGTATGGAGGGGCAAGGAGGTGAAGAAGTTGTCTCACCTGAAGGTATTTGGATGCATGGCCTATGTGTATGTTGACCTTGAGAAGAGAAATAAGCTCGACGCAAAATCTCAGCGGTGTACATTCATTGAATATGGTGGGGATGAGTTCGGCTATCGCTTTTAGGATGATCAAAGCAAAAAGGACATCAGAAGCAAGGACGTTGCATTCAATGAGGTTGTCTTGTACAAAGACAGAAATCTGCAAAAGGAAGTCAATACTTTAAAGATGGATTTAGAAGAGGTGACGGAAGAGGAAGTGGTTAAAGCAAGCGAAGGTGAGGACACACATGGTGGTGATGCACAACCACAAGGTAAGCCCCAGAGATCTCACTTTGTTAGGAAGTCCACTCAGATAACGAGACCGCCACAACAATACTCTCCCACTTTGTATTATCTATTACTCACAGATCATGGTAAACCGGAAAGCTATGACAAAGTAATACAAGTAAACTCCCAAGCCAAGTGGGAGCTAGCCATACAAGAAGAGATGGAATCTCTCCAGAAAAATCAAACATGGGATTTGGTTCACTTGCCAAAAGACAAGAAGGCATTGCATAACAAGTAGGTTTACCGGCTCAAAGAGGAGCATGACAGCACAAAGCGGTACAAGGCAAGATTAGTGGTGAAAGGCTACCAATAGAAGGCAGGGATTGACTTCACTGAGATTTTTTCTCCGGTCGTGAAGCTCAACACGATCTGAATAGTTCTTTGTATTGTGGCGATAGAAGACCTTTATCTGGAGTAGCTAGATATTAAAACTGCATTCCACCATGGTGATCTTGAGGAAATATACATGCATCAACCACAGGGATATAAAGAACTTGGGAAAGAGAAATTTGTATGCAAATTAAAGAAGAGCCTTTATGAGCTCAAGCAAGCACCCCGACAGTGGTACCTCAAATTTGACAAGTTTATGTCAAGCAAGGACTACACAAGATGTCATGCCGACCACTGTTGTTTCTTGAAGGTATTCGACGACAGCTATATCATTCTCCTGCTACACGTCGACGATATGCTCGTGGCAGAATCAAGCATGAAGAAGATCAAAAATTTGAAGAAGCAACTATCTGAAGAGTTAGAGATGAAAGATTTGGGTGTTGCAAACCAAATCCTCGGCATGAGGATTAGTAGGGACAAGAAAAGCTGAATGTTGAAGTTGTCCCAGGTTGAGTATATACAGAAGTTGCTCCATAGGTTTAACATGCAGGATGCAATACCTGTAAGCACACCTTTAGCAGGTCATTTCAGACTCACTCAAGAGCAGGCTCCCAAGACGAAGTGGGAGCAAGACTACATGACCAAGGTGCCCTATGCCTCGGCAATCGGCAGCCTTATGTATGCAATGGTCTGTACCAGGCTGGGCATTGCATATGCAATGGGAGTTGTAAGCCATTACATGAGCAACCCCAGAAAGGCGCACTAGGAGGCAGTAAAGTGGATCCTCAGATACTTGAAGAAAACCACTAGTCTGACCCTTTGTTTCGGAGGGTCGGAGATCACATTACAGGGATATGTTAATACAGACCTAGAAAGAGATATTGATAGCAGAAGGAGTACCATGGGATATGTCTACACCTTTGGCAGTGCAGCAATCAATTGGGCATCACAATTACAGAAGATTGTGGTCCTCTCCACAACTGAAGCTAAATATGTTGCAGCAACGGAAGCTAGCAGGGAAATGGTGTAGCTGCAAAATTTCATGGAATAACTCAATCAGAAGCAGGTGAAGAGCAGGTTGTGTAGTGATAGCCAGAGTGCAATCCATCTGGCGAAAAATCCTACATTTCACACCAGAACAAAGCACAAACATGTGCGGTATCATTTTATTCAGTCATTACTGAAGGACGGGTCTCTCAGACTGGAGAAGATCCATACAAATGAAAACCCTGCTGACATGCTAACAAAGATGGTTACAATTGAGAAACTAGAGAGGTGTAAAGCTTCAGTTGGACTTCGATACTGAAGTCAGAGAAGATGCCCATGCCGAAAAAGCCAAAGCCACAGCCCATGGAAGTCTGGGGCATTTGTCTTCAAGTGGGAGATTGTTGTATGTGAAGATGATGTCAATTCAACTCAGTCCGATTCAACTCAACAACTCAGCTTTTGATTCCACTCGGTTCAGAGTTAGAATCAACTTAGAGTTGAAGTCCAACTTGGTGGTTGTTAAAGTCCAACTTGGTGGCTATTAAAATCCAAGATAGTGGCTGGTAATCTCTATATATAGAGATGCTTGAAGGGATTCAAGGCATGGCAAGCAGAGCTAAGGGCTTGGGACAGAAAGAGTGATCTAGAGTTGAATTGATCCTAGGATTTGTAAAAGAGAGAGTGAAAGTGGGATTGTTTCCAGTGTGCATTGAGATAAAGTGCAAGGTTACTCTTCCTGTAATCGTATCTCCTTCTTTAGTGGATTATTTGGTTCGGTTTGAACCATCCGTAGTTTTTTCCCCTAAAGGGTTTTTCATATAAATCTTGTGCCTCTTGTGAGATTTTTTTATTCCTTCTTTCCCAACAAGTGTCTATGTTTCCTAGATCTGAACTATTCTTGACTCAACCAAGTCAAGTTGTTGACTTGGTTGACTCCTTTGACTCAGGACGATTCATGTGACTCAACCGAGTCTTATCAATTTTGTATATACACAAAAATAAAGAAATGTAAACCTTAAAACATAGACCTTAAGCCAAGTAGTGATACAATAAGAAACCCTTAATTTGGACTTGGGGTTTCTTAACTAAAGTCTCTAACAAGTGAGCTCTCAAAACATTCAAAACCATAGAAGAAAGAAAGAATAAAAAACTTGGAAGAATGAAGATCGAAGTGGTAAAAAGATTAAACCTTAAACTTTAACTTTTAATGGTACCTTTTAATCATATAAGTCTAGTGTAGATGTATGAGGGTGTTTTCGTCTTTCTCTTATTTATATGTTATGTGCTGCTTTGGGTTACTGTCATACCAATATATAAGGGTTTTACGCATTTCCACATTAATTTATGTATACAATCGTGTGAGAGAGACACTACCTCTCTCCATACATTTTTTTTTTTTTGCCTCGTTCTTCTTCTTCCTTCACTTCTTCTCTCTTCTTCCTTCTTTCTCTTTCTCTGCTACAAATTTATAGCAGTAACAACAACTAGGTATCATAGCCACGTTAAGTCGCAAGTTTGAATCCCGTAGAAATAAAAGTATTCTTCCGGACATAGTATTGCTCGTGTGTGCATGTTGTGTACTCACACCTGGTTCTCCAAGTGTTCCCAAGAGAGCAGTATTCCTCTTGAGGAGGGTGTTGAAGTATATAAATTTTTGTATCTCCTAAAACCTTAAGGTTTTGGGAGAGTTAGTTAATTCACTGTTAACATTTAGAACTTGGATATTGGATTGTTTCTTCTTCTTCTTTTTTTTGAAAAGATGTACTCTAGTTTTTCAATATATTAATACTTTTAGTTTAATTTAGACTTTAGAGTTCAAATTTTAGTTATGTCTTCCTTGCTATGGTATTAGACTATTTGGTTTCAGGTCGGTTCTTGATGGTATAGAGTTTGGTCGTATTTCTGGGGATGAAAGGAGGATATTAGAGAGATCGTTCTCGAAAGAGAAGGTTAGGAAAGTTGTTTCCAGTATGAAAGGGGATAAGGCACCTGGCCTGGATGGCATTTTCATTTCTTTCTTTCAGAAATGTTGGGATATTGTGAAAGAGGTTTTGTTGAGAATCTTTGATGAATTCTATTATTCAGAAGAGTTTTATGAACACTTGAATAATAGTTTTATTACCTTGATCCCAAAAAAGCATGATGCAAAGGAGCTTAAGAACTATAGGTCGATCAGTCTTTTTAGTAGTGTTTACAAGATTATTTCTAAAATTCTTACTTCGAAATTGAAGTTGGCCATAAAGGGAATCATTGTTCACCTTAAAAGTGCTTTTATTGAATGAAGGAAAATCCTTGATAGTGTTTTAGTTGTTAATGAATGCATTGAAGATAGGAGGTTGTCTAGTAGAAATGGTGTAATTTGTAAATTGGATTTAGAGAAAGCCTATGATTATGACAATTGGGAGTTCCTGGATTATATTCTAAATAGGATGGGTTTCGGGGCCAAATGGAGGAGCTAGATTTTCAATTGTATTAGATCGGTTAAATTATCTGTCATGGTCAATGGTTGCCTTGCGGGTTTCCTCATAAGCTCGCGTGGTTTAAGGTAAGGTGATCCTCTCTCCTCCCCTCTTATTTATCATGGTCTCTGGTGTCCTGAGCAAAATGATTAGGAAGGTTGAAGGGGACTTTTTTTTGGTGGGTGCAGGGGAGTGTAGGATCTCTCATTCACATTCGCAGATGATACCATGATTTTTTGTGATGTAGATGAGCGGCAATTGGGCTTATTGAGATGTATTCTCTGTGCTTTTGAGGCGGTGTCTGGGTTAAATATCAACTTAGAAAAAATTGAATTATTTCAAATTGGTGATGTACCAAATATTGATAGTTTGGATTAGATTTTGGGCTGTAAAATTGGTTCTTTACCTTCTTATCTTGGGTTGCCATTGGGGGTCAAGTTCAAGTCCAAGGCTGTGTGGGATCCAGTGATTGAAAGAATCACCCTGAGGTTAGACTCTTGGAAAGTTGATCTTTTACCTAAAGGTGGGAGATTGACTTTGTTAAAATCCACTCTGGCTCCCATTCCTAACTATTATCTTTCCTTTTTTACCATCCAGGGTTCGGTGGCCTCAAGAATTGAGACTCTTTTACGGATTTTTTTATGGAATGATTCAGAAGACCATCATAGGTATCACCTGTTGGATTAGAACATGATTTGTAGGCCTATGAGTTGTGGCGGTCTTGGTTTAAGATCGATGTGAGATCATAATAGAGCATTGTTAGCAAAATGGCTTTGGAGGTTTGGGATTGAGAGGGAAAGTCTTTGGCGTCGGATGGTGGTCACAAGATTTGGCTTGTCTTCCGTTTAGGAGACAAAGCAGGTGCGGGGAAGGCATGGTTATGTCATTTGGAAATCTATCCAAAAAGTGAGAGATGTGTTTTTGAAGTTTATCCAGTTTAAGCTAGGATCGAGAAAATACATTAGATTTTGGGATGATAGATGGGTGTGTGAAGCTCCTTTAAAGAACTCTTTTAGAATCCTCTTCTCTCTAGCGATTGATCCCAATGTGTTGGTGGCAAATTCTTTTGATGTTTTGAGAAATATTTGGATTCCAAGGGTCCGTAAAAATTTGAATGATTGGGAGATCGGAGAATTGTGTAGGATGTTGAGTCTTCTAGAGGGTTTAAAGTCGGATTCTAATTTGGGGGATGGTTGGGAATGGGTATTTAGGCAAGATAGATTTACTCCTAAACCATTTTATTTGGAGCTGGTCCAGAATAAGTCTACTAATTTTCCTTATAAAAGCATTTGGATTCTACGTATCCCTTCGAAAGTTTCATTTTTTATGTGGAATGCCTTTTTGGATAAAATTTTCACCCTTAAATCATTTAAAAAGCAGGGGTTGGAATTTGGCTAACAAATATGTCATTTGCCTAAAGGAGGAATCGGTGGATCATTTTTTTGCTCATTGTTCCTTTACGCACCTCGTTTGAGGTTTCTTTTTATCCCACTTTAAGTATCTCCTGGTCCTTTCTTTCCCATTTTTGTGATTTGATTTTGGGTTGGTAGATTCATGATTTGGAGGGATTACCGTCAATCATCTGGTCATACCTTCCAGGGGTCATTTGTTAGGGTCATTGGAAGGAAAGAAACTCTAGGATCTTCGAGGACAAGAATCAGGTGGAGATCTGTTTATATTTATCATCTCCTTTTTTTATTGGATTTCAATTAGGGTGGATTTTGTGGAGAGGGAGTGGGAGTCCAATTGGTGTGAGGAGATGTAGTGTTTTGTTTTTCTTGTGGGCTCTTTTCTTCCTTCTTGTTTTGTTTTGTTTTGTTTTGTTTTGGCCTTCACCAACTTGTTGAGGGTCCGTTTTGTTGTGTTTGCTCTTGTTTTTATTTGTTATGTTTGCTCTTTTTCAATATATGCCCGTTACCTCTAAAAAAATGGTTTATATAATTTATTTTGGATTTTTAGGTTATAAAATTAGAAAATGCTCATATTTATAATAAAATCAGCAATACTTGATCCAAAGTAATATATGTAATTTCTTAATATTTTTAAAATATTTAGTATATTTATAAAAATAAAAACAAAAAAATGTCATGACTCCCCAAGTTGACTCCAGTGACTCTTGATTCAAGTTAACAACTGAGCTATCCAAGTTAGCAAACCTTGAGTTCAACAACCCACTTTGTGTGAAGGCTCAAAAGACATGTCTTCGTATACTTTTGTGGCATGCCACAGATAAAATTCTTAAAGAGATTAAATGTATGTAAAGTTTTGACAAATTCACATATTTTCCCTACAACTGACCGGTGGGATTTGCATGGAGATAATGCTCCCAACTTGAAAGATATTGCAATCAAAATCCTCAGTTATACATGCTCCTCTTCAAGATGTAATAGCAATAGGAGCATGTTCAATCACATCCACTCCAGACCAAGAAACTATCTAAAGATAAAAAGAATACACCAACTAGTCTTCGTCCACTATAATATGAAGTTGAAGATTCGAAATTTAACTATTAGAAGTTCAGATGAATAATACCAGAGTCACATATTCTTCAAGGCAAATCAATGATGGTCTCTCTTACAATTTAATGTAAAGACTGTTTTCCTACATGGGGACTTGGAGGAGGAAGTGTACATGGACACACCACCAGGATTTCAAGTTTCTAGTATGAATGGGAAAGTGTGCAAACTAAAGAAAGCTCTATATGGCTTGAAACAGTCACCTCATGCTTGTTTGAAAGGTTTAGAGCTGCCATGATTAATCCAGGGTATAAACAAGCTCAAGTGGATCACACTCTCTTTACTGAGCGCAATGGTCCTAAGATAACTATCTTAATTGTGTATGTTGATGATATAGTAGTCACAGGGAATGATGAAGAAGAGACCACACGGCTAAAAAAGGGGTTGGCCAAAGAGTTTGAAATCAAAGATCTAGGTTCTTTGAGATACTTTCTTGGGATAGAAGTCACTAGATCAACACAAGGCATCTTTTTCTCTCAAAGAAAGTATGTGATGGATTTATTGAAAGAAGAAGTGATAGTTGGATATAAACCATGCTTAACCCCTATAGAGGCCAATCATAGATTAAAAGAATATTACAGTGAAAGAGTGATTGATGCAGGAAGATACCAAAGGCTAGTAGGGCGTTTGATGTACCTAACATTAACTCATCCTGATATTACTTATGTAGTGAGTGTAATCAGTCAATTTATGCATGCTCTTATTCAAGATCACTTGGAAGCTACATATCGAGTATTAAGGTACTTAAAGGGCTGTCCAGGAAAGGGGATCTTATACAGAAACATGGGCACTCTCGGGTTGAAATATATACTGATGCAAACTGGGCAGGCTCACTGACAGACCATAGGTCTACTTCTGGTTATTGTTCATTTGTGGGAGGAAATTGGGTGACTTGGAGAAGCAAGAAACAGTCTGTGGTTGCAAGGTTTAGTGCAGAGGTTGAGTTTAGATCAATGGCTCATGGGATTTGTGAATCCTTATGGCTAAAGATGTTGTCAACTGAAGTTGGGTATCCAGTACAGGGCTCTATGAATCTCTACTGTGACAATAAGGTAGCAATAAGTATTGCACATGACCTAGTGCAACATGATAGGACTAAACATGTGGAAGTTGACAGACATTTCATCAAGGACCACATCAAGAAAGGCAACATATGTATTCCATACATACAAACCAAAGATCAACTTGCTGATCTCTTCACAAAAGGCTTTGGAGGAGAGCAGTTTATGTCACTCATTAGCAAGCTGGGAATGATTGATATCTATTCCTCAGCTTGAGGGAGAGTGTTGTATATTGTGAAGGGTATTATAGACACATACTTATATTATATTACATGTATGGTGTATCAATCAGGGTTTTAATATAAATACTAATGTATAATAACACAACTCTCATACGATTGATCCCAAACTTCTCTCTCTTTCTTCTTCTTCTTCTCTAAATATTTTCCCATAGATTAACCCCAAATAAACCAAGTCTAGAAAACATAGATGTTGAAGAGAGTGGAAGGCATGTCCAATCAAACAATTTTGATGGCATCTAAAGTGAGATGTATGTTACGTTATATTCCATTAACGTTCATGTGGGCAATTCTGCTGAGGTTGAGAATGCCAATGGTGCGGAAACTACTGGAGAGGGTGAGATGGAGGTCTAATCTGATGATGACAACAGTGGTGGTGTGATGATGGTGGTGGCGGAGTAGTTGTGTTGCATGTGAGGGTGGTGTTGGATCTTCAACACCATGCAGATTCACAGAGTAGGATGACCATCATATTTCTATACAAGACACTGACCATGGTAGTTGGCCTACACATACAAGGCAACCCGATGACAATCAGGACTATGACAGACAGCATGGATATGGATATGAACACAAGTATGGATACAACTAGGGTTATGGTTATAAAGATATAGCATCTTCGTCAAGTTATGGTATAAATCTACGGATGATGTCAACAAGTGAATGCGTTACATGGGCATGAGTGGTTCCTCATATGATAGCTATGGTACCAATCAATCTTACAGCTATAATAATGAGAAAGCGCAGTCAAATTTGTCTACACTTGGATATCTACAGCCTGAAGCGTGGTACCCTGGATATGAAGAGTCCAGCTCTAGCCAACCTTATCCATCCTATCAAGAACCTAGCAATCTGGGGAATTCTCAATATAGGAACTCAATATGTACTGAACCTTGTCAGGACCATACATACGGCGAGTTCAACTGTTCAAGAGCATTTACTTCAACTCCAAACATCCACAAGATACTTACCTTTATTATTAGGAGTATCAAAGAGAATAAGAGATTGGGATGATGACCCTGCCCCTAATCCACCATGCCATCATAGTGAAAAATTGTGACACCCTGGTATGATGGTATGCTTTATACTTATTTAGATAATATTGTATAGATTTGCTTTCATGCATTAGATGAATAGATGCAATCATATTGGTGTTTTGATCAACATTCCCACGCTTTTTATAACCTTTTGTAATAATATGTACTCTTGTATACATTGCTACATTTTTATACTTGTATCAAGTAAACATGCTTACAATCACGGTTTTTCATTTAATTTTCCCTATATACCCTATTGATTTGTTTGGATTTTTAGGCCATTTTAACCTACGGATCATTTTCGAATAGAATAATCTGCAGTTGGATCAGGCAATCCAAACCTGGATCATCCAATCAAGAATTGGGATTGTCCATGAACGATTCAAGGTTTCCATCCATGCTCTACAAGCACCTCTCAACTTCATCCACCCTGCTTTAATTCTATAAGCAACATCCTCTTCAATCTCTCCTCTTTATGAATGATTGAACCAAGAAAATGGATATGGCCACTTCGAGGTAACTCTCGTTACTTTTATTCATCGAAAAACAAGCATCTCTTGTTTTTCAATCTTAATTTCTATTTTTACTAAAATTGCATTTCATGTATTATGCTTTCGTCCGGCTTATATCAAAATCTTTGATTCTTGAACATCCCCATAGTTCTAACTTGGCATATACCACCTCTCTATCTCAGCAATCAAAACAACAACAACTGGCAAACAGCATACACCATGGGACTTCCTCTTGTATATGCCTATTTAACCTATCCATAATTAAGGCAAATAGATACGGGGACTCAACGTAGAGCCTCAATGTAAACCTATTGTAACTACAAACTCTCATCTCTCCCTCAATTGTCCCAACACAAGTTATCGTTACATCATACATATCCTTAACTATATCAATATCTACTTGGGACCCCTTTCATTTCCAAAACCCACTCAATGATCTTTGTAGGCAACACACGATATGCTTTCTCTAAGTCAATAAGGACCATATAAAATCTTTCTTTTTTTTCCTAAACTCTTCTATTAATTGCCTAATCAAAAAAAATAGCTTCCATCATTGTCGTTATCCCAAACATTAATCCAAACTGATTTTATGATGCTCTAGTTTCCATGTCTTAGTTTATGCTCAACCACATTCTCCCACAAATTCATTGTACGGCCCATAAGCTTGATCCCCCTTCTTGTAAATAGGCACAATGATGTTTTTCCTCCATTCATCTAGCATTTTCTTATTTCTGATGATCTTATTGAACAACTTAATTTACTAGGATAAGCCACTATCTCCCATGAATTTCCAAACCTCAATTGGAATACCATCGTACCCTAATGTGTTCGCTGTCATCATCTTTTTCAGTGCCTTTTTAACTTTAAATAATTCTAACTCTACAAAGATATCTATTATCTTTAATCTCATTAATGTTATTGATTCCTCCTAAACTGGCATTCCCTACATGATCCTCATATTATAAATTCCAAAAATAGGTCCTCATCTTTCTATGATATGTTTGTATAACACTAAGACTCTTTAATCCTCACTCTTAATGCCTCTTAACATGACAAGTCTCTACATGTCCTCTCCCTCATTCGTGCAAGTTTGTATACATCCATCTCATCCCTAGTACATAACTTAAACTAAAGGTCATCATATGCCTTAAATTTAGCATCGCTTACTATTTTCCTAGATTTTTTTTTTAGCATTTTTATACGTTTCTGGGTTTTCCTCATTCTTAGTCTTTTGCTAAACCTTACAACTAAACCTCTTAGCTCTAAGGGCTATTTAAACTTCATCATTCCACAAATGAGTTTATTTAGATTAATGCCCAATTCCTCTAGACTCTCCAAGGACCTCTACCATTACATTTCTTAAACTCTAGCAATTCATTCCACATGACATCAATTTATTCTTCTAAGGTATATTTTCCAAAATTTATCATTTTATTTATAAATATCACTTTTTTCTCCTTCTCCAACATTTATCACTTTTTTCTCCTTTTAGTATTCTAGTTCTTGGGCAAATAATCACCCATTTCATTCACTTCCATCTCATAATGAAGACATCCAAAACTATTAGCACTATGTTGTGTGTTTAAACCACCTCAAGGGATAAACGTCACAGTCGCTAAATTTTGACTGTTTGATCATGCTAATGAGAAAAAAGTCTATCTGACTCCAATGTGATCCACTTTTAATAGTTAACAAATGTCTTCTCTTTTTGAACTATGGGTTTGCTGTCACAAGATCATATGCCATTGTAAATTCTAGAATTGCATCTCCTGCCTTATTCTTTTCTCCAAATCCAAAACCTCCATTAGCTTTCCCTACATTGACAATTAATGTAACCTCCTATAAATATTCTGTTAGGAATTCCTTGAATAAATCCATCCATTGATGGGGACATCATGCCACATGGCAGTCCCAAATATTATCTTCTTCTTTTTTTGGTCCCTTGACCCTTTGGATCGAATAGGATATTCAAAGAGGGTTACATGTCATGTTGGAGATGCTTTGGAAACTTTTAGAGTCATATTCTATGTGGGGACATGTGGGGCCCACTTCCTTGCCTTGGTGGGGTCCCTATGAGAAGCCACATGAGGGGACATGTGTTTGGTATAAAGAGGAGTTCTTATGTTGCTGGTTATTAGTCTTTTTAGTGGTCTATCCTTTAATTTGATAGCTTATGAAATAATAGAGGTTAGGACATAGTAGAAATTTAACTTTTTGTTTTTGGATAATGTTGCCAACATGTGATAAAAGCCATTTAGAGGGTTGGTCGACCACTCTAGGCAAAGGCCCATATTGGCCTTAGTTTCTATTTTATTTGCTTTCTAATTTTTGAATTGTGAGTGATGTAAAGGGGGAAATGCTGAAGTATAATAATTCCTGTATCTCCTAACACCTTAAGGTTTTGGGAGAGTTGGGTAATTTACTGTCAACATGGTATCGGAGCAGGTTCGGTTGTGAGTTTGAATTCCAATGGAAGTATTTTCCTAAATGTAGTGCTGTGTGTGTGGACACATTGTGTGGACTTATACCTAGCTTCCCAAGTGTGTTCCTAGGAGAGAACAATGTTCCTCCTGAGGGGGATGTTGAAGTATAATAATTCCTTAATCTCCCAACACCTTAAGGTTTTGGGAGAGTTGGTTAATTTACTATCAACAAGAAACCCTAGGGAAATCGTGGGCTACAAAAAGAATCCCACTCCCATGTTTTGAATCAATGAAATTTTCTGAAAATTTGCAGCTCTATTGCTGTCCACGATTTTGGTGGTTTCTCTCAGGCTTTGAAGCCAAAGCTTGGCCCAAGGATGGTGATGTCTAAGGGAAGTGAAAGTATCTTCATTATTTTCTGTGAACCCTTGCTGCCATACACTGAAATCCCCTTATTTTCCTTGTTTTCTTTAATCCCTAATCAACACAAACCCTAAACTTGCCTCCATATCCATCGCCCAAACCCTCTTCACCTTTCCTAATAAATTCCCCATTAAAAACCATTTCTATTTGTTAGTTCATCCCCTTCCCAATCAATTCCAGATCTGCAGCTACCTATCTTCATACCTTCCATGAGTTTCTCTGCAAAATTCCCAAATCCCATAAACCTCTAAGCTTGCGGCACCTCTAGCAGCCTTTTCTCTACAAAACCCTAGCCTTCAACCAACACTCTCCCTTGTGTATAACCTGGCGGCAGCATTAGTGAAGGATTTCCCTTGATTTTTATGAATTCCTGGAAAAGGACTGCCTGGATTAGTGCCATCATCAGCACTTGAATATGTTTCCCTTGCTGGACTTTTGCTAAGTACTGAAACACATCAACAACAAGATTACAAATTGCTGTCAAGTGCTTGCTAGCGTGCTTGAAGTGTTATCTTAATGTTCTATGGAACTTTGAGACTGCTGTGCTGTGAACACCAACTTTGGTGATCCAACACAGGTGTTCTAAATATGACATTCACATGTGTGTGATGCTGGTAATCTGGCATATTCCACTGTGAACTGGAATAATCTTCACTGTCAGACTGCTTCTTTGAAGCTGCCCTAGTACCATACAAGGAATGACCTAAATCCTTGCTGTTGAAGAACTTTTTTTTAGATAATAATCAAAGTTTATTAAAAAGAAGAGAAACTATAAGGTGCCCTTGCTGTTGAAGAACTTGTGCCAGATCTGAAACTTGATTTTTGAAGGGTGCTGTTTTGTCCTCCACATGTGTTGCTGCCCCAGTACAAATTATACCATAGAGTGGACTTCCCCAACTGTGCTAGCTACCTTACATATCACACAGTACTGCTGCTTACTACAGTGCTTCAGAATTGGTATTTCTTATACTCATTCCTTGCTGCCTATACTTCAAACAGTAACCTTATAACTTTCTGATCACATCAGCAGTTGTTAGATGATCTGTCCTGGGTTTATCAAGTACCTTTAGACCTCTTATACCTGCTGTCCCAGTCCCTTAACTGTACCTAATTACCCTATGACCTGTCCCACTCCAATCTTATGAATCATACATCACTATTCTGTTTTAAGTCAGAACCAGAGCCCGTTACTTCCTCCCTGTGTGATCCTAAATCCCCCTTACACCATTGGCTGTGTTATCCAGAATTCTGAACCCATATCGCCTACCCGAAGCCATACATTCCATCTTTAATCAAAACATAACCTACTGCTAATCGGGTATCACCATTGGTTGTTACTAATCCCTATAGTCTACATCTTAATTGGTAATATTTGCATTAAGCTTACTTGCTGTTCATCTTTATTCAGTTCACTTCTCAGGTCTTGAGTTACAGTATTACTTAATTTTTTGCTTATCCTTGAAATCTACTTGGTTACTGCAAGGTTCAAAATTTTGTTATCGCGGCTCCGAGAGACAGAGACGTCTTGCTTATCGCAGAGAGACGGTGTCCAAAACTGAGAAACGGTGATAAACGGGTCAAATGAAGGAATTTGATAGAATAATCACTAATTCACACTTAAGAATCATTAAATATAGGAAATAACCATCTATGATGGTTGGGAGAACCGTCACCCTTATAACATACGTTGTCGCCAATAGAATCTATGGAAACACTATGTAAGCCTTAGAATTTTTGAATGTAAATTTAGGAAATGTTATAATAAACATTACTAAACACTTCTAAACCATTATACTTCATTACACAATTGGGTATCAATAGTTGGGAATCGGTACCCTCGTGACACTCGTTATCGCATATGTGCATAATTTTAAGTGTTAAAGGTTGATAAATAAGTAAATAACATTACACATTACAAAATAAAGCTATAAACCCACATCCATAAAACATAATCAATGATACAAATATATAACTGAAACAATAATGTCGTTCTCATTCAATAATTATGCATTCTCATTCTTATTTTTTTGCATTTTTTGAAATCTTTTTAATTTTTTAATTATTAAATAAATACAAAAAGAAATTCATAAATCTACCTAAATGACATATTATGTGCAAAATAGTATGTAGTATAG